>WBNM01041216.1:35571-94244 GCA_013399055.1 Ramphastos sulfuratus
GTCTTGAGGTCTGTGGTAATGGGTTGGACTTGATGATCTTTGAGGTCTCTTCCAACCTTGCTATACTGTGATACTGTGATTCTAAGCTGTAGTGCCCCAAAACAGCGACACACAAAACTTGAGTCAATATTTCAAAGTGTAGTATGTTTCCTCTTAACTCTGAATGACTGACTCAAATGGTTTCATTATATATTTAAAAAAAAAAATCTTTCAATTTGGAGTTGAAGATCACAGAATCATAAAAGTTGGGAAAGACCTCTAATATCCTCAAGCCCAAGTGTCAACACCACCATGCCCACCAAAGCATAGAATCATAGAATGGTAAGGTTGGAAGGAGACCTCAAGGATCATCTAGTTCCAACCCCCTGCCATAGGCATGTCCTGAAATGCCATGTCTACATGCATTTTTAACACCTCCAGGGGTGGTGGCTCCACCACCTCCCTGGGCAGTCTGTTCCAATGCCATATATTTCAGAGGAAAGTGTAATGTAACAGCACTATTAATGCAGAAACATATTTTTTTTTTTTTGCATGTATGTTTATTTCTACTGGCAGATAAATGTATAAATCCATTTAGAATAATTTAAAGTATTACTAAATTACATATAAATTAGGAAAATTATAGAAAAGGCTTAGGAGTTGCCATGTGTCATAAAACATTTCCTGTAGGCACTTTATACACAGTCACTGTTTTGCAAGATAACTGAATTTAATCTTTAATCTTATAGATTATGATTTTAAAATGCATTTGCCCTTATTCTGTTTATTTTAGACATGGCCTAAATTTCTTCTGATGGAAAAATAATTAATCCTATTTGATATCTGTAGCTTCAAAACAGAATCAGGTGACACTTTTTTTTTTTTTTTGGTGACTGGTAATCTTTTAAGGATCTTGAAGCTTTTTCATTATAAGAAACCAAGTTCTCTGCTAAATATAACCATCCTTTGTTTTTAATACTTGAAAGGAAATTACCTTTTTTATATCTTTCTCTGAAGTGCATCTTTACATGCCAAGATAAAACTATAATTGTCTCTTTCAAGTCTCAAACTGGCTACACTTCAGTTTGTGGTATATAAAAGGTACAGTGCATTCAAATAAGAAATAACTCAACATCAACATAAAAATTTACTGTTACTGATCAACACAAACTTGTTACTGATAATTTCAATAGGAGCAAAATAAAAGGCTTCTTTTGTTTTTCCTCTTACCTTTGTTTTACTGTCAAAACAGGTAAACCCCAGAGTGAAGTCAACTGTGAAACACAGACTATCCCCTTGCCAGCTGCACATATATGTTTTAGACTGGAAAATAAAACATAAAATTTTGGAGACAACAATCATTATTGTCAGTTATCATATAAAAATAACATTTTGTGCAGTGTTTTGTGTGGTAAGACACTCATCTGGCAACACCGATACTGGTTTACGTTATTACATTTTAAAACTGTCACAACATTCTGTAAGTATCAAATCTCTCTGCTAAACATTTACTTCTGTATTTTGAGCTGGTCTTTTACAAAATAAATACCATATTCTTGGAAACCATACCTTAGAAAATTAAATACAAAACAAAGTCAAATCTGAATATTTCAAACATCCAAGTGGATTTTGAATGCCTCCAGAGAAGGAGACTCCACAACCTCTCTGGGCAACCTGTTCCGGTGTTCTGCCCCCCTCAATGGGAAGAAATTTTCTCTTATGTTTACAAGGAACCTCCTGTGTTCCATATTGTGTCTACTACCCTCAGCCCTGTCACTGAATACCTCTGAGAAGTCTGGCTCCATCCTCCTGACACTTGCCCTAATGAAATCCTCCCTCAGTCTCTTCCCAACTAAACAGCCCCAGCTGTGTCTGTCCTCATAAGGTTCCAGTCCCCTCATCATCTTAGTGACTCTCTGAAGTAGTTGCTTATCTTTTTGTACTATACACCAACTCTTTGATCACCTCTTAGGTTAGAACTAAACAGTTTCATTAACAAACCACAGAAATTATGTTTAAACTTCTGAATAGATTTACAGTAAAAAGTCACTTTCATTCGTCTTTATGTGTTTTCAGGACTAGGTAAATTTGGTATATGATGGATTCTGAAAGTACCTGGAAAAGCTTCTGCTGCTGATAAATACATTCACCATTCACAATTAATGGCAAAAAGCACACGGCCTTCAGCATGAGTAGAGCTTAGACCCCCTCACCTCACCAGCCATTGTACACATGATACCCTCATGACTTGGTAAATCTTTGATTTTATTTTTTTGGTTCCAAGAGAGCATTGCTTTGCTCTCATTGATGTTTCATAAGCTGCAATGTTGCCTCACACTTAGACATGTGATTGAACAAAATTTTTTTATCTGTATAGTTTAAGTTCCACCCCCAAATAGTTTTAACACAAGAAGGCCCTAGAGGAGATTCATGATTTAATTTAATAAACTTATTTAAGTTGAGAATTGTCCTTTTAATTTAATATTTTTAGCACAATCTAAAACTTCTACATTTAGGAATTGTAAAGCTTTCCTCATTCCACTGTTAAAAAAAAATATTTAACATTATAGTAAAATAAGCAATGTACTAAACCAAACAAAATTTATATAAAATAATTTTATATTAAAATAAATTACACTAAAATATGCATTTCTGAATTACTAAAATGACATCATTAAAAGGGTTCTGAAAAGTCTGGGAATTAAATTATTAGTACAGATAATAAACCAATTCAACAATGACAGAGATGTGTATTATTTATGAATAAACTATTTTGCTCATTGGTGTTCAAAGATTATATTATTTGGCATTTAAAAATATTCCAGTGACTGATATTAAATTGGAACAGTCAAATATCTCTACATTTTATTCAGTAATTATAAGATGGCACTAAGCACCAGTCATAAATTTTTCTTTGTTATCTTTCAATTAAAATGGTTATATACTAACTGGGCTCTGACTCAGCAAAGCAATTTATGAAACATATTAAATTAGATTTCCCCAATGGGTAAGCATCTAATTGCTCAGCCGCAAGTGGTGAATACTAAAATGAACTATGAACAAATAATTAGCCTGGAGTGTTTTACAAGTAGCCAATATTTGCAAATAATGAAACTGATTTGGAAATTACTTGCAGAGAAATACTAAAGACAAACAGAATATGTTTATATGGAAGTTTAGCGTAAGAGATATAGGCTTAGCTGTCATAGAATGGTAAGGTTGGAAAGAGACCTCAAGGATCATCTAGTTCCAACCCCCTGCCATAGGCAAGGACACCTACCACAAGCACAGGTCACTCAAGGCCNATAATCTTTCAGAACCTAAAATAATACTGTGTATCAGCCAGCTTGAGAACTCACAGTTTAAGCAACATAATAGACTGTTTAAAAAAAAATCTCCCTTACCAAATGTGAATTACTTCTTTTTTTTTTTTTCCTGGGATTGTAAACCGAGATAGATGAGAATATACAAGGTCATCAACCTTAAGACATGAACTACAATATTTTCCAGTCATATAGCTATAACCTAATAGCCATGTTAATTTAAATAGCTCATACATGTACAAAAATTCGCAGCATTACCAAATGTGGTAGAATGACCATCTTTGGAATGCTCTGCTCCAGACAGGACGTAGAAGTTTTTCCAGCTCAAATCTTGGTGATTCTGAACATTATGGGGAGGTAGACTGTGAGTTTAAGCCTGATGAGGTTCTTTAGTCAAGGCACTGAGAATTTAGCTGTTAAAAGGAAGAGCTCATGCCCAAACTGCAACATCTAAGAAAACCATACTATACAGTTGAGATCAATTATTTAATGTTTTCCAAGCAATAATGAAATGAACTGTAGAATAATTATTTGTAATAAAAAAGCAATTACAAAACTGTTACCTGTGCAATTGTTCAGGTATCAGTAACTCTATGCATATACCTTTAACTCATGAAAAGATCATTAAGCTGACAAACTTAGATCATTAGTTGATTATTAGTTGTTCAAATAACAGAAGAGTGTTTCTCACTCATTCACTGAAAGAATTTCTTAAGCCTCTTGATCCTGTCCAGAGGCATGGCACTGGTCTATCTTTGGCACTGGAGTCTCCCTTTCCAGGCTCTGAGAGGGGTTAATACTTAAAATTACTAAATTCCAGGGAGGTGGTGGAGTCACCATCCATGGAGGTATTGTCAGGTGTAGACAGGGCACTTGGTTGGACTCAATAACCTTAGAGGTCTATTTGCAACCTTAATGGTTCTGTGACATACATTATCTTTCCCACTGGCACAGAAATTACCCAGAAGTAATTCAGCTTATATCTATCCTCCTTATCTGATAGATTCAGAATATCTCAGGATTCTAAAGATCCTGTCTTCCCAGTGGAAGGTTCCATTGGAGCCATTCTGCAGAATCAATGGATCTTAGAGTTTCTTCTTTGGGCAGACTTGTGGTGTCCAGCATGACACTAACATGGTACTACTGCACAGTACTAATTCATCATGCAACGGTAAGCATTAACTCACACACTGACGGTCCTGGTCATGAGCAGTCCTGAGCACATGTACTTTCTGCCTATCTTGTCCATGCCTACTCACTGGAACCAGTTGACCACAGTAGCTTGTATGAGAGTGAGCAAGCCTCTCTGCTCCAAAAGCAGAAGGAAAAGCAAGCCACAGTGTTTCCTTCTTGCTAATGAAATTTCTGACTCTCTTCAATGTACCACAGATAAAGAGCTGAACTCTTCTCTGTGCATGAACTGCAGAGAGCTGAGCTTCCAGGAGGAGGGTAAGAAAGCTGGGTAAGGTAGAAAGGGAAGAAAAAGAAAGTCCTGGAAGCTAAATGATGGCAAAAGAAGGGCCTGCTTCTAGGAGCAGGAGGTGTTGGTAACCAAGCATGTGAGCACCTTTCTACTGCAGCCTTCAGAATTAAGTCACAGAATCAGAGAATGGTGAAGGTTGGAAGGGATATGTGAAGATCATCTAGTCCAACCCCCTGTTATAGCAGGATCACCTGGAGTGAATCACACAGGAACACATCCAGGCAGGTTTTGAAAGTTTCCAGAGAAGAAAACTCTACAACCTCCCTGTGCAGCCTGTTCCAGTGCTCTGGAATCCCCAAAGGAAGGAAGTTTTCCTTAAATACAGGCAGAAATTTTAGTGTTCTAATGTGTACTCATTGTGCCTTGTCCTATCACTGGGCACCACTGAAAAGAGTCTAGCTGCATCCTGTTGACATTTTCCCTTGAGACATTTATAAGCCTTTACATTTATCCTAGGGCAGAATTTCAGCCATATAAACAAGGTCACATCAGCTGGTCAGTAGTTTGTCTCTTTCATACCCATCTACAGGACTCTTGACACTGATTCTAGCATGATCCTGTGAGGCTTGGAAAACATAGTACTTCCTGCTGTTGTTGTTCTTGCTATCCACTTCAGCTAGCATCTTCCATGATCATGCACACATCTCAGAATCTGCAGAAGGTAATTAGTGTTGAAGGTCTGGGTTAATTATCTCAATGAAAAAAAAAAAAGGGCAGGATTCTATCATGTTTATATTATTAGCTTTCTCAAAAGGGAGAAATCAAGAGACAGGTTGCTTCAGCACTCTGAAACAAAACAGTGAGGTAAGATTCTAACAAGAGACTTTACAAATATGCTCAAAAACAGGCCAGTTAATTTCAAACACAGCAGTTATGATTATGACTTATGATAATTCTTTCCCTCAGAAGAAGCGAATGTGATTGTGAACAGATCTGCTACCCTAACAAAAAGGCTTTAAACTTGGTTCATGGATGTTAGCTACTCAAGTCAAGAAGTGAGTGAAAATCTCAAACAGAAAAACGGAGCACTTTTCCTTGTTAAAGGATTTATCCCCTCAAAGTCCGTGATCTCGTAAAGACTTAAGAGAGTGGTTTGTATAGACTAAGAAGAGAGGAATTCTAATGGACTGTATGTATATGAAAGTATTTTCATTCTTATTAAACTCTACATAAAAATATTAATTGAATTTAATTGTAAGAGTTTTCCCTAGATATCAATTACTGGTCAATGAATCAATCACATTACCAGAAAACTTCAGGACTGTCAATTTGAAGGGAAAAAAAAAATCTTAATATCATCAAAATATCACTGATACTGAGACAAAATCCCATCTCTTGTTACACCTTTTCTATCAGCATGATCATCTCTAAAAAAAAACCGAAATTTGTAGAACTTGTCAGAGGAACTGAACAGCCCGAAACACAGAAAGACCTGAGGAAAAGGAGGCTAAGAGGATATCTTCTCACATTCTACAACTATCAGAAATGTGGTTTGAGCAAGGTGGGTGTAGTTCTTTTCTTCATAGGAGCAAGTTACAGGACAAGAGGAAACGCCCTCAAGTTGCATCAGGGGAGGTTTAGGTTGGATATTAGAAGAAAGTTCTTGACCGAAAGGGTTGTCAAACACTGGAACAGTCTCTCCAGTCTGAATCTCTGAATCTTATCCCTGAAGGTGTTTCAAAGACACTGAGATGTGGTGCTGAGGGACATAGTTTAGCACCAAACTTGGTAGAGTTCGATAATGATTGGTCTCAATGATCTTAAAGGTCTTCTCTCACCAAAACAATTCTATGATTTTATTTTATGCTTTTTTAAAATTATGCATTAGAAATAAAATAATGCATCAACAGCATTTAAAATACAGTGAGGGTAAGGGAAAAAAGATGACACCAATGCAGACAGACTAGAACACCAATTCTTGCTCTACAACTTAAACCAGCAGCTTTTTTCAAGCTATGAAATCATACATAAGTGGAAGGAGTAAGGTTTTCCAATACATCCACTCTACTTACCAAAACACAATTTGGTAAAAGCCTTGTTATGGGAGTAGCCAGGTTGAGAATAAGATTAAAAAAAAAAAAAAATCCACTTTTAATATTAAGAAGCTGGGAGTTGGATGTGGAAATGATGATAAGAGCAACCAGAGTTGTTATGGTTGTACTGAGAAATGTATCTCTGACCACAGACAGAGAGTGCACTAGAAGGCATATAAAACTAAATCCCTTCATTCTGAAGACAGCCTGAAAAATCTTCTCCAACAGACATTTTTTCCCCATAGAATGGCTTGTGCTACACAGAAGTGCTTTCAAAGTCGAAATTCCAATATGGTTCAATTAAAAAAAAAAGTTACTTCACCTTTCTGATATTTTAAAATTTTGGTTGTTTGGGTTTTTTTGTTTGTTTTTAAGCAGAACTTTCATGCTTTTGTAAAGTACACTGAAAGCATATTCACTCTGAATCCACATTACGTATGAGAAAAATGAAATGATGATGAATTTTGACATTCATCAAAAACATGAGGGTTTTCAGAAATTTCATCAAAACAGCTTTCTGAACCTTTGATGTATTCCTCTTCCAGATAACTGCGTAAAAGGATATGTGAGATAATTTGTGTGAGAGTAAAGGAATGAATACCATTTTCACTTTAAATGGGGCAGATCCACTCATCTGGTCATAACTTTAAGGAATTCATCGTGTCACAATTAAAAGGTTACACAACTGTGATAAATATGGATAGATACAATTAAACCCACCTTACAGAAGCAAACCTGGTCTGATTATAATTCTTGTACATTCCTTCAAGATTTGCAGTTGCAGCACGATGTAAAAGGTTTTTTGGTTTTTTTTTTTTTACATACTTGACTGACTCTTAGTATAAAAGAAGTACATACTCTTACAAACAAAGGTACTGTAAACTGATGATTTCACGAAGACATTAAGGTTGTTGTCTTGTTTGTGGGTTGGTTTTTTTTTAAAACATCAATGTACATCTGTGACAGCATTTATGTATGCAAGATACACTAACACTAGAAGAAAGATTTTTTCAGAAGACTCTAATAATGTCCCATTACAGTCTCACTGAACTTCAAAGAAAGCTTCTATTGATTTCAGTAGCAGTGAAGCTAGCCCAGTGCTTCACACTGTAGAAAATAACACTTATGTTGAACACATTCATTTTTCAAATGCTGGCTTGCTCAAGATACTGCTCTGCTTGAAACTTTTGCCTTTAGGTCATCTATTACAATCTAAGCCAGCCGCATAAGTAAAATTCCTGCCACATGGCAGCTGTTCTAACGGATATAAATATCTATCTAATCTAATCTATTTACAATTTATAATGCCCATGACATTATAGCAGTTAACCTCAAAAATGGTTCTCTCAGCAGAGCTCTCATTGGACAGATTACCATTTCGGAAAACTTCAGCATAACTGGGATTAAGCCTTAAATCATTGCTGCACAGAGACTAGAGCTACATGCATGTGCGGCCTGAAGCAAGTGAATTGTGTACCTATAGGAAGATGGATAGGCCAACTAATTTCTCATGAACTGTTCTTAGGTCTAGCTATTACTTGATGAGCCAAGCATATAAATACTGCAGTTATGGATATGAGTACCCCTCTACTTGGCACTGGAAAGGCCACACTTTGAATATTGTGTTCAGTTTTGGGCCTCTTACTACAAGAAGACATTGAGGTGCTGGAGGATGTCCAAAGAAGAGCAACCAAGCTGGTGATGGGTCTTGAACACAAGTTTTATGAGGAATGTCTTAGGGAATGGAAGTTGTCTATTCTTCAGAAGAGGAGGCTGAGGAGAGACTTCCTTGCCCTCCACACCTATTTCAAAGGAGGCTGGAGTGACATGGGGGTTGGTTTCTTCTCACTTGCAACAAGAAACAGGACAAGAGGAAAGGGCTTGAAGTTGTGCCAGGTTGAGGCTGGATGTTAGGAAAAACTTCACGGAAAGGATTATCAGGCATCAGAACAGGCTGCCTGGGAAGGTGGTGGAGTCACTATCCCCAGAAGTATTTAAAAGACATGTGGATGTTGTGCTCAGGGACATGGTTTTGTAGCACTATTTTAGCAGTAGTCATTGAATGGTGAGTTCTAGCTGAGAGGTTGGATGTGATGATCTCAAAGGTCTCTTTCATCCTTGATGGTTTTATGATTCTATGCCTGTCCATGGCCAAAGCAATCTCTCTGTAATGTGCACCCATGGCTAATGTAAATCTGACAGAACAAAAAAAGGGTTGCCACCTCCTCTGGTGAATAAGCAGACTATGGCTTAAGTTGGTTGCAGGAAAAAAGAGGGAGTGAAATGGAGGCAAGAGGGCAAAAATCAAAGGCTAGCAGCTTAACAGTGGTCATGCTCTAACACCAAAATTTCAAAGAGCGTATTTTTTAGCCTTAGTTTATGTCAGGAGCAGATTGTGTTTCCTCATCTCTGTGCCTGAGCAACAGCTTTGTGGGTTTACACCAACTCACTGTTACACGAAGAAAAGCAAGATATAACAGTGATTTGAATGGTTAACAGCTTTATACCAGTAAATTGTCCCAAGTATGTTTTCACATAACTGGGGCAGATCCTTATTAGCAATCATAGCAGCCAGGCTGCAGCCACTCATCTTAGTGGGAAACTACCGGATTACTTCAGCAAAGGCATTGACTTGGTTTTTTTATTAATATAATAAAGTTGTTTTGTTAGATTTGTTTCTTTGTTTGGGGTTTTTTTGTGATGTATAAATTCTGGAATTTGCAGTTGAAAAAGAGTTTTAATTAGAAATATCAACAAGAGACATTACTGAGTACAAAATTAACTTCTGAACCAATGATGCTTGCACTGCAATTTTGTTTTTCTACCTGATTCCTGAAAAGGAATCATGGGTGGAAAATAACAGGGAACAAAAACCTTTGAAAATATAAAATATAAACATTATAAGATAATATTACTCCATAAATCTGAAATTCCATGAGATTGACTTTTTGATAGCTTAGTAGTTTCATCCTTACTCAAGTTTGTAAGATTGTCTGGAAACTAATAGCAAAACTAGATGCCCATTACGTAGTTATTTAAATATTTGAAGTTACAAATAAATATAGCTATATTAATAAATATGTAAATACATATATGTGTGTCTTTGGATTTACTCATTTAATATGAATAATGTGTAATTTTCATAGAATCATAGAATGATAAGGTTGGAAAGGACCTCAAGGATCATCTAGTTCCAAGCCCCTGCCATAGGGAGGGACACATCCCACTAGCACAGGTTACTCAAGGCCTCGTCCAACCTGGCCTTGAACACCTCCAGGAAGGGAGCATCCACAATTTCCCTGGGCAACCTGTTCCAGTGTCTCACCAATTTTAAGAATAAATGAGTGTTTTCAGAAATACTGGTGTAGCTTCATGAAAAATCAACAGTTTTGTATCAATCATGTTGAAAAATAAAGACTATGTAAACAAGATTTCATTCAATAGCATTGTAAATTGGTACATTCTCTTGCTTTGTTTTCCCCAAATTGGAATCGGTGCATTGCTCAATTCTCACCTGGTACCTAAATTGTTGAATTATTAATATTTTTTTACAAATGCTTTTAAATTAATCCGTATGGTTTCAGCATTTGAGTTGGAAAAGAGTGGGGTTTTTGCATCAATGCAAAAATTAATTAGCATGCAATAGCACTTCTAAGGATGATCAGTTAATTGGAAGTGTAACAAGCTTTCTGTACATAATGAAAACAATCTAAATCTTAATTGTGTAATTAAACAGAGTGCTTCTGATAAGAAAATGATAACTATCTTTCAATGCTTCTATAAATCTAACCTAATCTAACTGCTATTTAATACCTCACCTGAATGTAAGGATTATTTTCACTCTGCTTATTTGTTTCAGAAGTTAGTTCTGAAATTAGGATATTCACAGATTGAGATTGCTTTGGGTTGGAAGAGACTCTCGAAAGGTCATCTTGTCCAACCCCTGTGCAGTGAGCAGGGACCCCTCCAACTAGATCAGACTACACAGGGCCACACTGAGTCTGATCTTTAATGTCTTCAGGGATGGGGCCTCAACCACATCCCTGGGCAACCTATACCAGTATTTTAATACTCTCATTGTGAAGAACTTCCTCCTTATGTCCAACCTAAATCTATCCTACTCCAGTTTAAAGCCATTAGCCCTCATCCTATCACTACAAGACCTAAACAGTCCTTCCCCAGCCTTCCCATACATCCTATTCAGATATTGAAGTGTAGTTATGTCAAATCTAAATCTATCCTTCTCTAGTTTAAAACCATTGCTTCTCAACCTATTGTTACATCCCTTTGTAAACAGTCCCTCCCTAGCTTTTATATAGACCTCCTTTAAGTACTGGAAGGCTGCTATAAGGTCTCCTCCAAGCCTTCCCTTCTCCAGGCACAATTCTTTCAGCCTGCCTTTGTAGGAGAGGTGCTCCAACCCTTTAATCTTCTGGACCCATTCCAGCAGGTCTATGTCTGTCTCATGTTGGGGTCCCATAGCTGCACACAGTAGTCCAGGTAAGTCTCAGCAGAGTACAGCAGAGGGGCCTCTTGATCTGCAGCCTTCTGGGCTGCAAGTGCATGTTGTTGGCTCACATCCAGCTTCTCATCCACCAGTACCCCAAAGCCCTTTCCTGCAGTGCTGCTCTCAATTTCACTATCTCCAAGACTGTATTGACCTAAGTGCAAGACCATGCACTTTGACTGGAGCACCGTATTATAAGGAAAGGTTGGAGACCTGGGACCTCTTAACCCGGGGAAGAGAAGACTGAGAGGGGATCTAATAAATGTTTAGAAATATCTGAGGGCTGGGTGTCAAGAAGAAAGGGACAGCCTCTTCTCACTTGTGCCCTGTGATAGGACAAGGGACAATGGATGTAAACTATAGCACAGGATGTTCCACTTCAACATGAGGAAGATCTTCTTTACTATAAAGGTCACAGAACACCGGAACAGGCTCCCCAGAGAGGTTGTGGTATCTCCTTCTCTGGAGACTTTCAAGAACCATCCGGATGCATTCCTGTATGACCTGCACTAGAATATATGGTCCTGCTCTGTCAGGAGGAGTTGGACTTGATGATCTCCAGAGGTCTCTTCCTAACATCCTCTGATCCTGTGACTTATTGAACCTCATGAGATTGAGCGTGGCAACATTTCCAGTTTTAAAGGGATTCCTATATATATTTCTGTTTCACATATTCTTTGTCATCGTCACACAATATAAAATAAAGATAAGATTACCAGCTGTATTTAACATTTTTGTTTTGTAAGTACAAAAACTTGATCAATCTGGTATGAGTGAGTGTAGTCCAGGGTCTGATCTATTTTAATTTTTGCACTAACTCTTACTAGACAATTTCTTTTGTCCAAGCAAAGCAAATAGGTTCATTAAACTAGGTTATTCAGCTTCAGGAGGACTGAAAAGAGCTTGAAGCATCTGCATCACAGCTGGAAACACAAAAGGAAAACTTTCTTTAGTGTTTAGAAGTTGCTAGATAAATGAGGAGAGTGTATCACCATATATCACCTGCAGGTGTTTTAGAGACACTGCAGTAGATAACTTTCCCCTGAATGTTCTTTTGAGTCTCCTGAGAGCTTCCCATCTTGTGAAGTAGATTCTTCTTCTCTGGCTTCTGACATCCATTTAACATTTTAAGTTACAGCAACTTTTCTGCAGCTGGCAGTGAAGCATATTACTATCGTTCTCTCCTCTGTCCACTACCAAATACTATTCCAATATCCTCTTCTATCCTCCTGTTGAATGAGACTGAAGACACCAAAGACCCAAATCATCCTTTCAAAGTCTTTCTGCATTAATGTAACAATCGTATCCAAGACTCAGATTAGTAATTTCTTTTTAGCTTGAAGGGAAGGAAAAATAGTAAGAAAATAACTTAAAAAAAGACAACATTGAAACAGAGTAAAATCCTGTAGTACTGGAAAGACCACCCTGAAGAGTCAAATAATTAATATGAGAAGACATAATACCCTCTTATTTTTGAAGATTATCTACATTGTAAAGAAGGTTTTTGTTCTGTTAAAAAAAAAAAAAAATCTACTTTATTGGCCTTGTACTGTTTAGGATCTTTCAGGTGAGACAGAGAGGCTTGCTGAGATGACTGAACTTCTAGTTATGATTCAGAGGACTTCATTTCCTCTTTCTCTATTGCAATGTGAACTTTATCACCAAGCTCATGGAAATACTTTTTAACAACACTTTCTGCCTTTCAGCCACTTTTTCACCCTGTTTCTATTGCATATTTATTGCCCACATCTGTCAAGAGTTATGCCATCAGTGGCTACAATACTTTTTCTAGGAAGAAAATACAGACATTTAACATAGGTTTGTTTGCTATTACTGCAAATAGATATATTTCATAAGTTTCTGAGTAGACATCTTTTTGGAAGCATTAGCAGCTTGAAGTATTGCTTTAATGCAGCTGAAAGGGGAATAATATTGTGAGGGGTATTTATTCCTGCTTTATTACATCCTTTCTCTCATTTAATGCTACCGCTGTTTTCAGATAAAAATGTCACACAATACAGGCAGATAAAATTCAAAAGCATCTTTGAACATAACACTCTTTCATAGACCGTGATGGGACAGAAGCTTGTCAGAAATACAACTCTTCTTCTAGAAACTCCTACTAGAAAGAACATATACAGGGTAAGGGTGAAAACAACTCAAAGACAAAAACTTGAGGACCCTCGATGGTAAAGAAAACAAAGCCACGTTTAAATGGGAATGTTTAGATTGGATATTAGGAAAAAAATTCTTTGCTGTAAGAGTGGTCAGGCTTTGGAATAGGCTGCCTAGAGAGGTGGTGGAGTCACCATCCCTGAAGGTGTCCAGAACATTTGAAGCACATCAATCTGATGCAATTATTAAACATACAAATAACCTAAAAAATGTTGCATTGATTTTATTGATGAAACGGTTCCAGGTTTTAAATCATTCATTACTTACCCCTGTTCTTTGAACTTCCAAGAAAATCGCTCTTTGAAACGATTTCTCCCACACTGCCAACTCACTGCCCAGCTCCACATTGAAATAATGGCTCTTGCCATGTCCAACCATAACACTGAAACAATACGGCCTCTGGTCTTCAAGATCAAAGTCCTGATGGATACCTAAATACAAATTTGCTTGCAGCCAGCAATCATCAGCAAGCCAGAGCTGAAAGACATGTTTCAGTATTTGATTCTTCATCTAGCATAAAGTACTTGGATATGTTATGTTGTTATGTTAACAATTAATTTGAGGAAATGTTCTGATAATTAATAACATCAAAGATAACTCCTCTTTTTGCTCTCATTTTGCCCTGTAATCCAAGCTGCTTCTGCAGTTCCAAAACACTATCAGAGTTATCTAAGCAGTACATATCTAATCTAAGATAAAGGAAGGAAATCACTGATTTGTCTGAATATAACTCAATAGCTGTGTACCTGCTTTACAGGAGAATATTACTCTGTTCCAATAGGGTTCTAATATGCTAAACACCAAGGAATGCAGTCGCTTATCAAGCATCTAATTCTGGAAATGACAACGTGAGCTTCTAAATGTCCCCTAGCTACAGCAAGAGGGGGCGAAGTGTGATCCTGCCATCATTTTCAGGATGAAGAGAAATTTCACATCAGCCTTTCATAAAAAAAAAAAATATATATTCCTCTAACAGAATGTTTCATAAATTCTTACAAGAAACCTCCCCAATCTTTCAAGACTTCATTGATGTGCATAAATACAGAGAAAAAGAAAACCAAATAAAAAAGCTACAGCTTATACATCTGACAATGTCACTTTCTGAATTTCCATTTTGTGCATTTTTTAAAATTTCTGTTGACCAGAAATGGTCCTTTCATATCTCCATTTCTCTGTAAGAATGTGTGACACAGAAGATTGAAAGAACAATAAAACTAATTTGTAAAGAGAACATTGCTTTTTATTTTCTCATCATGCAGAATTAGATTTTTCTCTCTCTAGCACTCCAGATTAGATTTAGGACACATGACTCCATCTGAGAAGATCTGAGTCATGTTTGACTGGATTTCTGTGGTTTTGAAAAGGATAGAATGCAGGTTTGTAGTGATACCAAGTCCTAGAATCTTGTCATCAGGATATGCCTTATATACATTTAGATTATAAACAGCTACAATTTAGTTTTCCAGAACCTCTGATAATCCATCCATGGTGCTATAGTTCAAAGACCTTGCACACAAAAACAAGCACTTGGAACCTAAGCATCTAAATGTAATGAAAAATATTCTAATATATGTAAAAAAAAAAAAAAATCAAATATTCATGCACTTGTTGCCCTCCTGTTCTAGATGCACACACAACCATCCTCACAGGGCAGCAGTGAAGATCCATTTTTTAGTAATGAAAAGCAGAGGAAACAAATACTCTGCTAGCACAGCCCACCATGTACTGCTCCCATATTCACAAACAGAATCAAAACACTCACATGTGAACACTGGAAATTTTACTTGTGCTAGTGAATTACTGAATAACATAAGATGGAAATTCAACCTTATGCAATTTAATCATGTCTGGTCTGGTAAACCTCTGGGCATTTTGTGGGGTACCTCAGAAACTGCACACAATGCTATCAGGGTACAAACCATTTTGTTGTCAAAAATGGCCCTGCAGCTACCTGAGGAAAGAACAGCCTTGAGGAAATTCAAAGTCGTATTACAGTGGTCCCTAGGCTGTTGAAAGTGATTTTGAGCAAAATACCTGCACATAATCTGGTGTGAAGGAGTGACAGGTGTTGCCATCTACATCTGCTTCAAGACACAGTGATGCTCATTCTGTCTTGAAGACAGCTACATTAATATTTTTAACTCTATATGTGAAAATACCAAGTGTGAAAATGTTGGGCTGTTTTTAAGATGGGTAGCTTTTAAAAGTACATCTAATATTCTCTCCTCTGAAAAGCACAGCTTTTCAGTAACAGTTCCAGAAAATATGGAATATGAGGCAAGGTAAGGAAAGAAAACCATATGAGGAAGGAGATTGCATTTTCAATTATCTGGTTGTTATTACTACATGTCCATGAATATTCGAGTACATTAACGTATCTATATATAAAACATATATATATTACATATAAATATATTTTAATTTTTTAAAAATTAATTGACATATTGAACATGCATGTTTGTGTATGCAAATCACAGACTTGATGTAGATAACAGTTGGACTCAGTGATCTTAAAGGTGTTTTCAACCAAAAGCACTTCTATAATTCTATGTAAATGGGTACATTTATGTATGTATACAAAGAAAACAAAATCTAAAATAGAACAATCCTTTTGTTTTAGAATGTAATTTGCATATTAGATCCTTATTTTCCACTTTTAACTTGTCATAATGAACATAGATGAGAAGTTTACAATTAGGTGAGTAACAAGCTCACCTCTACTTAAAATCCGTCTTTAATGAGAAGACATAATAGCACTCTCCATCACAACTTCGCACTAGTTCTAACTAGGTTTTGAAAATCCTTACCAACACCCTCCCCAAAGGGCAGTTTTTACAGCATACACTCCATCATTCAGTCTGCAACACAGAAACCTGAGTCTCAAGATCACAGAACCACAAAACATTAGGGGCTGGAAGGGACCTTGAAAGATGATCCAGTCCAACCACCCTTCCAGAGCAGGATCACCTATACCAATCACACAGGAACACGTCCAGGCAGGTTTTGAACATCTCCAGAGAAGGAGACTCCACAACCCCCCTGGGCAGCCTGTTCCAGTGTTTGTCACACTCACAGTGAAAATATCTCCCTAGCTTTTTGAATTTGCTCAATTTCCCTTACTGTCATTTATACCAAAGAATCAACAGAAAAGAGGTGAATGAGTTGAATCTGAGCTTTTGCACTTTAGCTAATGTATTCAAGAAGACTGGTAATTAAGCATTAATTTATCAAAATGTCAAGAACATTAAAAGCATTGAATCTTTGGTAGTTTATTTCCACTTGTTTTTCTTAATGAACAAGTATCAGAATTTGCTTTAGGGATAGGTTAGCCTTGAAATTACCAGAATATTCAAGGAAGGACTGAGCTATCAGTAGTAACATTTAAGGCAGAATAAAAACACCTTCACTCTGACTTTTCCTTATGTAAATTGTCCTCAATAAATGTGTTAGAGCTTTAAAAATAAACAAAACAAAAACCAAATATAAAACCATCTAAACCCAAAAGCTAAGCAGTTCTCTTTCACCCCAGTGTTAAGTCAGGATCTGTACAGGTGACAGAGCAACAAACTCTTTTCTATTCAAAATTAGTAAAATAGTTAAAGGAGGAAGAGCAGAGAAGATAGCAGCTAGTGAGAACTAAAGTTGTCTGCAATTTTTCACTGAACAACTTTTCATCTAAGAAGACTAACTATTTTTTCAACTTTTTTTGTCTGTAGGGTTTGTTTGGATATTTGTTATGCGTGTTGGAAGGGTGGTGGTTTGCTTTTTTTTTTCCTCCCTGATAATATATTTCTTTTTACTCTTTCAGGCAAGCAGGGTCTCACTTAGCTTTACCTTGCCTGCAAAGCAGTTTTTGAATAGCTGATAGACAACTAAATTAACCTACATAATGCAACATCTTAGAAAATAACTTCTGTGATACATTTATTTAAGCAGAATGCTAATGTTTCTGCCAAAATCTTTGCTTGGGACAAGATAAAAAAAACCCAAACCTGACACTGTTTTTCGTTTGTGGGGGAAAAAAGTGAAGAATTCTCTGGCACATAAATACATCATATTGCCCCTTGTACGGTAAAATCTGCTATAATATTTGAAAATGACACATGATCTAAAGAGGACATAGATTTATACTTCTAAGTGCTGAAATTAAAGTATCTTCATACAGATCAGGAGATACAGTGAAAGCATTTCTTAGCTCCATTCACTTGCAAATTTGACTAAGAAAAAAACAATATCCAGCCCCATTATGCTCATTTGTGTGTCTCACCCATACTTTACACAACCAGGTTGAACATCAAATATTTTCTTCACTGTGGAAGCATTTTAGCAATTTGCTTACTTAGATCTTAACCACTTGTAAAATTTGATGCTAGTTGGACTCAATAATCTTAAAGGTCTTTTCCAAACAAAACAATTTTATAATCCTATTAATGTTTTTCATATTCTCTTGTAGTTGCTAGTGCATTGGCTATGCAAGTATAAAGAGGATTTTTTAACAACAGATGAACTATTTTGATGTTAGGTACTCTTAGTTATGGTTGACTTCAGCTTATTAAAAAGGAAAGGCAAGATTTCTTTACTAAACACTATCATTGTAATCATTAGGAAACCTACCTTGTGAATTTTAAATAGAACCTCACAGAGGTTGTAGATTTTTTCAGCTCGTACCCAGTCCAGTGTGCTTACCTATAACATCAAAAGAAGACATTAAAAACACAATCTTTATTCCAAACTCATGTACAGATTACAAAAAATTATAGACATTCCATGCATAATTATTTTATTGGATGCTCTAAATACAGATGTGGTACTACATTTAAAATTCAGCATTAGAAAAGACTGTCAAACAGTATTCAGTTTTTACAGAAACAGCATCTACAGGAGCCTTACTATAATGAAAACTATTAACTAATTTAACTTATTCCTACAGTATGATGGAAATCTCTTTGTAATCTCTGTGTCAAGATACATAAGCATACTTATTTTCCAGTTTGCTAACACAGAGATCCCAGAGTCACTCAGCTTCATGTCTCAGTTTAAAAAAAAAAAAAAAAAAAAAAAATCTTAGAATCAACAGACCAAAATGTGTCACTAAACTCAAGTTAGAGCTTTGTAATGGTTTGGGAGTTACCTGCCCCGCCACACTTTGTAAAATCACCCAGACTAAGCCAGCTGGAAGTTAAGGAATGAAGCTGTATTTACAGCTTAGCACAATATACAAGCAGATATATACACTATATACAGGAATATTTACAGAAATATACAAGTTAAAGGTAATACAGAAACACAACACCCCTCCCAGAAATCAGAGACCCCAGGAGGGGCTCCCAACCACCCTTCCACCTTCTCCCCACCCCTATACCTCACCCCAAGTTTGCCTTACATGCAAGGTGAGTTTGGAGGATTGGCCAGGGGAGTTAGAAGGTAANTCCAATACATTCTGTGATTCCAGTATCTTAATATTTATGCCAAAAACTGGAAAAAAAAAATCCAACTATGTGACTGTAGAACGTCAACTGCGTGCTTAATGATGAATACCAAAAAGCCTATTTTTCATTTTCTTTGGATTTCATTGTTTAATCCATTTGACATGACAGGTGGATAAAATTTGACAGAATTATGTATCACATTTTTCTTAACATCTATTTCATGACATAACATGATAATCTGCTTTCTTTAAAAAACAGTACCTAGCCTATATAGTTGAAGAAAAAACCCAATAAATGCCTATACATAGGAAAAATGCACTGTTATATGTATATATGATATAATGTAAAATATATCTGTATATTTTCAAGCAAAGTCCTAACTCTTGGTGAAATCATAGGACTGTCTGCATAGATACATGAAAAATTGGGCTATATTTTAACTCCAGAGCATTTAGCATATCCAAAGAAGTGTTTTGGTGACTCTAGTATTAAACTTAGATACTTTAAAATACAAGGGTAGATGCAGACTTGCCCCTTTCCCATCACAAAAAAAAAAAAAAAAAAAAAAAAAGAAAGGAAAAAAAAAAAAAAGTAAGAAAGTAGAAAAAAAATAAATTGTTTGAGTAAAGCAAACTTTGACTGTGAAACACCTGCCTTCTGGGGATAAAACTTCACTAGGAAAAAAATATGATATTCAGAAATGGATTATTTTTCTCTGTATTCACAGCAGCACATAGTTCACCCATAATAATTGATTTTGTTCCTGAAGTTTTGCATGAATATCAACATGAGGTTCTTAAAAGTTATTTTTAAGTTGATTTTCCACTTTTTTTCCCCACAAATTGTACCACAATAAGCAAAATGGTAATAAAATGGTGAAAATCTGTATCACTCCACCGCCTAGGAGCAAACTGATGAGAATTCTACTGGTGTTACTTCAGAGCGCTGTTGGGTGAGTAATGTGAACATGGCATTAATTTATTTCTAATCTTACGTGCTTTTTGCCCACTCCAATTGAATTTAATTAACAGCATTATTAAGTAGACCTCACAGCTCTGTGTTTCAAAGCAGTGTTTCAGAGGTTACCTGAATTGTTTCTTCTTAATGTTGTAAACTTTTCAGCTAAATTTAGACATCGATGCATTGGGAAAGAAGAAAATAAAGAAGTAAAAACCCCCAGTGCTTTCTGACATTTTCTCTGACTTTAGGTTAGGTCTTTAACTGCAAGAGATGAGATGATTCTTTTACTGCAGACAGGACTGAAGACATCTAGAAGAGAAAATTCTATCACTATCTATATATGCTAAGATTTTCTTTTACTGCGTGTATCAGAGAAGGCTGCCAAGAGTAAACCAATCCGAGTATCAATATACAAGGTCACCAAGAGAACATCAAAAACAGGTTGAGAAGGATTTTAAGGAGCAGAAAAACATATTACAAAGAGATACTCAGAGGAGGTTTAGATTGGATATTAGGACAAATTTCTTTATGGAAAGAGTGGTTGGGCATTGGAACAGGTTGCCCAAGGAAGAGTCATTGTCCCTGGATATGTTCAAGAAATACACAGACGTGGTACTTCGGGATGTGTTTTAATGGCCATGGTGGTGTTAGGTTGATGGCTGGGCTTGAATTTAGACTTCTTTTCCAGCTAAATTAATTCTATGATCCAAAAAATCCAGTTGACATTGTTTATCATTTTCTCATAACTATGTCTATGTCTAAATTTAAAATGTTATTGCTATAGACTGCATTGCTTTAAGGGGAAAAACAAAAAAGGCCAAATACTTCTAATCAATAAGAAAAGCTGGATAGATTCAGAAAAGTTCACCAAAAAGAAAAAAATTTCTTCATTTGCTTTAAGAGATGTGTCAGTTTACTGCAGACTTATCTATCATTGCACACTTCACAACTAGGATAGGTAACTAAGATAAATGAGATACTGAAATATGTTTCTTCGGCAATAAAAAAAATTTTCTCAGTATTTCCCTATGGAGTTGCTCCTATGGATATGTTATACATGGCAATTGCCTGGGATTATTTTAGCAATTCCCTGTGATTATTTTAGCAGGACAAGATAGGTATTTTTTAGTAAAGCATTGACAAACCGTTTCAAAAATGTACATTACGAATGAGTCACTTAATGAGATGCACTTCCAGTCATACGAATTTAGTTGTGACAAAGTGTGCAAGGCATCAAAAATAGTGTCAAAATTCACAAATTTATGATCAAAAGTAGCTGAACGCTCTTATTAATAATATTGGAAGATCAACTCCTCAGCTAAATAAATCCATTTTGTGATTTACCAAATACTTAGGCTTATAGATATTAGGCTGTATTAATCCTTTAAAACAGTTTGTAAAATAGCACATTTCAGTTACAGGTAACCCTGAGCAGATCAGAAAAAATAATAAAAATAAAGATAGAAAAATAAGAAGCTGAAGCTACAGTTTTAAGTCTGTAACAGGATACTTAAATATGTAGAGTTATGAAAGTGCTAAATATTTCATAAGTACTTTTTACTTCAGTGTGAGATTAAGTTCCTTATGTTTTAAAAACAGGCATTACAGGAGATTTCTCAAAATAAAACTAGCAAAGCTTAGATTTACTTAGCACAAATGATCTCAACATTAGTTCAAGCTTATACTCCAAATATACTTAGCTTCAAATGTATGTTAATCATTGAATTTTCTTCAAAAAGTTCTGATGTAAAACAGAGAAAAAAAAAAAAGGGTTAAATTAGTTTTGACACATGTATGCAGCAAAAAACTGGAAAAGTTATGCCCTAGAACAGAATTCTGCAATCATAAAATAGGCATAAAAGACCCATTCAGAGATCAGTGCTGAAAGATTGACTTGTGATGGGATGAGAGGAAATGGCCTCAAATTGCACCATGTGAGGTTTACTGTGGACATTAAAAGAAGCTTCTTGACTAAAAGGGTTCTCAAACAGTGAAACAGGCTCCCCAGGGAAGCAGTTGAATCCCTATCCCTCCAGGCACTCAAAATCCATGTAGACATGGCACTTCATAACATGGTTTAGTGGTCACTGTGGTACTGGAAAAAAAGTTATTGATGACATCAAAAAGAAAAAAAAATGAATAAAGAAGTGCTCTTGAGATGAACTGTGATACAGTAGAAGTCTAAAGATGTTCAAACCATCATCTCAAAAGTGGTGGCATAAAGCACACATTAGAAAGCAGTCAGATCCTACTATGTTTGCACTTTTGAAAAGACTTTTCCTTTTTTTTTTTTTTTTTTATTAGAGACATTCAGATGTTTCAAGTGAAGACAAAACTATAATATTCTGAGTCCTCTCATCTATAATCGATGGGAACATATTAAAAATGTTTGTTGTGGATGCTCAAGCTCTCACACTGAAAAGCTACAGCCTCCTCACATTTGAGAAGTCAATGATGCTCACAAGGGCCACAGATTTGGTCCTGCTGTAGTGCTGGGAGTCACTGCTACGGGTTAAGAAAGGAAGGTGAGGTGCCCTTCTGTGGAGAAGATCTGAAAGGAGGTTGGAGCCAGCTAGGGGCTGGTCTCTTCTCCCTAGTAGCAAGTGATAGGACAAGAGGAAATGAACTCCAGTTGCACCAGATTGGGCATTAGAAAAGTTCTTCGCTGAAAGGTTTATCAAACACTAGAAGAGGTTCCCCAGGGAGGTGGTTGAATCCCCATCCCTGGGGGCATTTAAAAGAGGCAGAGATGTGGTGTTGGGGGACATAGTCTGCAAGCAGGCTTGACAGAGTTAGATGATGGTTGGACTCAATGATCCTGGAGGTCTTTTTCAGCCAAAGTAATTCTATGACTCCTAGGAAATGCTGGAACAAAAAAATATATTAAATACTTGTGTGTAGTTAGAAAGTTCACCAAAAGCATTCATGGTGAAGTCTATGCCTGGCAGCTTGTTGCCATCTCTCTCCTAAAGTGTTACACTGATGTAACATACAATGTAAATTACAAATGCAAGTTTTAGAACTTATTCAGCAGTACTTTCTAACGTTCCAAGCACTACTCATGTGCTAATTACGGTATGCAAGCTTTTCCTCTCTGCATTGTTTTTCAAAGGTGGAATTAGTTCTGATACTTTCACATTATTCTTGTATTTATTGCTTTTCTTAAAACTATAAGCCACACACACAGTGGTTGTTTAGCTGCTTTCATATGAACTGTTTTTCATATGAGCCACTTTTAGTTATGTTGAAAAGGATAGTTTCGTACTTATGGGTAACACAAGAGCTCTACAGATGGAGTTACTCCAAGATCTGAATTAAACTTCATTGAGTTACGAGGCATAAAAAAAAAAAATTAAAGCAGTACAATCCTCCCATACACAAAACCTACATCTCTTTTAAAAAATATGATTTAAAAAAATATTTTTTAAAAATTCAATAGCATAAAAATATAGTTTAGATATGAATGAAATTTTCTATACTGTCTCTGAAATTTCTTTGAGGATATGAATTCAGAATCTTTTGAAGATCTGAAAACTGACAAGAATGTATTAGATGACTTTAGAATGCAGTAAAATACCACTTGCACGTTGACGTAGAAATAATTTCTATTCGTTCAATGGTGTTTTTCACATATGCAGTTTTCAGAAATGTGCCATCATTCTAATAAAGCAATCTAAAGTATAGCAAATGAAACCCGTAAGTTTCTTAAATTCAGCCAGATTGAACTCTTTAGGGATGAAGAAAGTCCATTTTCTGTTAATCACACTGTTCTTGATATTTACTTCTCTGGTGAAACTTACACAGTTTTGGAAACACTATCTGAGATATTATTGAAATGGAGCATAAATAGAGTATTACTTGTCACAGTAATTTCTTTCATATTATAATATCCACGTTTTACACAATTTTCTTTATTTTTGCCTATGGGTGACTATTTTCCATTCTTATGAAAGTTAGCAGCTGTATTTACATTCACATCATCTCTTATACACAATGAAGTAAATAAATAAATAAAGTGGATATTGTACCAGATGGTTTTAGAAGCAGTTGTGAAGTTATGGGTAAAGTCATTACAACTAAAGATGAGTATATGATTTGTAGGTCATCTACTCTGCCCAAACCACAGACAAACTACACTACGTATCAGCTCTGCATACAAACAGCAATCACATCACAGAAAGATCTCTGAAAGAAACCAGATTAGATTCACATTTAATCTTCTTATTTAAAAAGAAAATATATAGTCAAGGGAACCCCTTTGGTCATTGTATTATGTCATCCCAATACTCACATATACCAAGAAATCATAGTACCTGCTGACCAGTATTCTTCTTATTTAATCATTCCCCAGATGTTTTATGTGAGAGAAAAAGTTAAACCAGGAAATCAGCAGTTTTCAGCAACCACCCACCTGGAGAATTCAAACCTGGACCTAAAGTCACATTTCGGAAACTATTGGTGTCCTGAGGGCACCTTCTGCCATGGCTCTCTCTGATTTCCTTTCCTGGGCTTCCCTTCACCCATTTCACAATCCAGGACCCCACTGCAGCTGCCTTGTAGCTGTCAGCTTCTGCCCCAGCAATGCAGCGGGACCTATCTTCAGCTTCCCATAGCCCCATCATGCCCAGCCATGGCTCCCAAAAAGCCAGGCCTACCCATGGATCCATGTTCAGGACCAGCCTCTGCTCACCTTTGCCCCTAAGGAGTTACCTGGTGCCAAACTAGTGCTACCACACTAGTTGTTTAGCTCATGCCAAGCATAGAACATTCCTATGATTCCCTCATTGTTCACCCAGCAATTAGGCTGGGGGTGGACAAGAGATTGGGAGGAGACACAGCCAAGACAGCCAACCAAACAGTCCAAAAGGGATATTATACACTATAAAATATCATTCTTAGCAATAAAAAAACCAGACATTTGGTCTCCAAAAGTAGCCATTGCTTGGTGAGTGGCTGTGCATTGGTGTGCTTGGAGCAGGCAGGGTGCAATCACCTTGGCATCACTTTTTTTTTTTTCCCCTCTTTCCATTTTGTCTGTAGCTTGACTCACAAGTTTTCCTCATGTTGTTAGGGGAAAGAAATATCCTTATACCACTACAGGGGCTCAGGGTGTTAGCTGTTGGATGAGGTGTGATGGGATAGAATCATAAAATCCTTACGCTTGGAGAAGACCTCTGAATCCAAGCATCAAGCCAATGCTATCCTGCCTACTAAACATCTGCCTATGTCTTACGCCTAACCTAGTTTATTTTTAACAACTCTAGGAACAGTGACTCCCTGGTCAGCCTGTTCCAATGCTTGACCACTCTTTCAGGGTGCTCTGCCCTTACAGATTTTTTCCTGCCAGATCCCAGAGGAGATCCCATGGCACATGGGAAGCCACCAAATCCAGACTGCCCTGACACTGGTTCTGTGCCACATGTCCTAGCTCTGTAGCAGGTGCCCATGCAAAGCCATGTATGGAGTTTCACTTTTTTCTACTATGTTAAGTGAAGCATTAAAGAATTAATTGTTTTATCACAAAAGTACATATATATGGATTAAATGTGAAGAAACAGAGTGTGCAAGTAACACAGTATGAATGCTACCAAACATTCATTCTCACTTTTCTGTTCTCTGTAGACTGCTGAAGATGATAAATGAAGTAATTTATCTCCAATTAGTATCATGTAGATGGATAGTTTTAATTATATCAAAAATGTTTCTTCAAAAACTGGTCTGAAAACAATAACCAAAATTTATAAAGGAGAAACATGCATGTAGTGTGTTATTAATTTGTTTAATATCTTTGCATTCTTTTTTGCATTTTAATTGGACTGTAGTAATTTAACTCAAGTTTAATTTCTTGACTTAACATATAGATGAATAATTTTTTAGGGGGTGTGGGGAAGCCCAAACACTTTTCTCAGATCTGTTGTATCATTTAAAAAAATAATACTACTGACCATTTTAAAATGCCTGAATTTAATAGGAGTAATTTGATTTAGATTTTTGATCTAGAGAGAGAAAATGTTACTGATTTCTTCTCGCTGAGGTTCATGAATAAGATTTGCAGACAAAGTATTTCCCAAAGGACTTGCAGATGGTACGCACATGAAGAATCAGATTTTGTTTGGATCGGCTGAAGAAACTGGCAGATTGATCACCTTCTGAGCAAAACCATAAGGAAGCTGTACAATTAAAGTAATTGCATTCTAATTCCAAGCTTTATTATTTTTGATTTGTTTAATGCAAAAGCTCTCTGGAGAAAAAAAACAGAATGGATAAAACAATACCGTGTAGCAAGTATGGCTCATGTTAAGAGTTTAGAATTTCACAGCTCATTTGTGAATGAGCACACAGCATACTGTGTGCAGTTCTGGAGCCCCCAGCACAGGAAGGACATGGAAGTCTTGGAGTGGGTCCAGAGGAGGGCCATAAAGGTGATCAGAGGGTTGGAGCAGCTCTCCTATGAGGACAGGCTGAGAGAGTTGGGGCTCTTCAGCCTGGAGAAGAGAAGGCTTCCAGGACACCTTAGATTAGCCTTCCAGTATCTGAAGGGGGCCTACAGGAAGGTTGGGGAGGGACTATTGACAAGGTCTTGCAATGACAGGACAAGGGGCAACGGGTTTAAACTGGCAGAGGGAAGTTCTTTCCAGTGAGGGTGGTGAGGCACTGGAACAGGTTGCCCAAGGAGGTTGTGGCTGCTCCCTCCCTGGAGGTGTTCAAGGCCAGGTTGGATGAGGCCTTGAGTGACCTGTACTTGTGGGAGGTGTCCCTGCCTATGGCAGGGGGTTGGAACTGGATGATCCTCAAGGTCTCCTTCCAACCTTACCATTCTATGATTTCATTCCTTCCCCCGCCCCCCACCCCGCCCAAGAGTTGTAGAGAAGTATTAGGCAAGTCATCTGCTGTGAAATAGATTTTGTTACTCCTAGCTATGTAAATTATCAAAGCAAACTCTATATTTGACATTGGATTCTTTGTAACAGTTCAATTCCTTGCCTGTGTGCATAATCCACAAATACCTACTAACAGTATAAATTGTATGTTTTGTGATATACCTTGTCTTTGAGAAAACAGAGTAACTACCAAGCCATTACATCTACAAAATACCTTGGAATAAATAAAGTAAGTAATATTGAGCTTGATCAACCAGAAGGAAAAAATATAAATTCAGCAATTTTAAAAATAAACCACTTACTCCCCATTTGAATTCTTAGAATTATCCAAGTATGAGAAGATTTTCACAGGACCTTGAAAAAGGTTTAATATCTGAAGGTTACTGAAATTTAGTGGCATCTATGTCTTTAGCTTCTTTTGAAATCTCAGCTGACAACTTCATTTGTTAAGGAAAACAAGCACTGCAAAGTTTCTATTTACAATGGAACTGTCACAAAGCAGTATTTTTTTACCGGTGGAGTGCTGAAAATGTAAAAGGAGGAACCCTTCAGTGCTAGAAATTTGGATTTGTAGAGCTGAGATGAATCAGTTCCTTCAAGTCTCTCATTTACCCATCCCATGTGTATGATCTGTAAAAGATAATAATTGAGAATTAAAGCTCTGTTTTTCAGGGGAGCGTAAGAGACAGCCAAATAGGTCAAGTGTTTCCACAACAGAGTGGTCGTATGAGAACAGGGTGCATCACCCACTTCTTTGCATTTGCCTTTCTACCACTTCTATATTCTTAAAGTCTATGGTATCACACCAGTGTGTCAGAAGCCCTTGAAGAGACTTAAATTTACAGCAGAGATTGTCTAAATCTTGTCTGAAATAATCACCATTTAAAAAGTCATCTATATATCTCTCAGCAGACTAACTCAAAGCAGCAGAATACCTAAGTATGCTAAAGTAGCTCAGCCAGCTGTTCATAAAACCCACGATCCTACAGTATCTACAGCACAGTCAATATTTGGATATATTGAAATTTTTGTTACATATACCTCTAAAGAAATACATCTGAACAAACCACTCTATTTTTCTGAGGTCTCATATTTACAAGGTTTTTGCATACTGATATTTGCCAATCTTAATCAAGCATCTCTGTCATGATTGTCTTCTAGAGTTCAGATATTTTGCTTACTTGCACTTTATCTCATGATGATTTATGTTCTTGTATAATTAGATGTCTAGTTCAGTTTTTACATGATTTTACCCTAATAGTATCACAATATACCCTGAGCAACCTGATCTAGTTAAAGATGTCCCTGCTCACTGCAGGAGGGTTGGACAAGATGACCTTCAAGGGTCCCTCCCAACCTATGATTCTGTGATATTTCAGATAAATTAATTTTAAGAAAAAAAATACAATGAAGAAAAACTTCATGCTTCCTTGTTGAGATGCATGCAAATTTTATAAAGGAATAATGCTATAGCGTGGCAACAGAATATCATGTTCCCCCAAAATAACAAGCTAGACAAGTTTAGGTTTCATTTTGTATACTTTAAGAGGAACATATTTCCCTCAAAACAGGCACTCAAATCTAAAATGTTCCAGCAGTCTGGACATACAGTTATTGCCGACAAGCTTGTTCGTGTTCAGTTAAGGCCACAAAATGCTGAATGAGAGAGGGGCAGAAATGTCACAATACTTGTGAATATACAGAGCCAACAGAACTTTGATGGAAGTCAGTGGAATCAGCCTGAAGGTCTTCATTAAACTGCATGAACCCTTTGGTGTGTGTTCTATGGATAAAATTGGGGAAAAAAAAAAAAATCTCAGGAATGCTTTTCTCTTCAAAGTCCAGAGTGCATACCTGTCCTTATTGCCAGCAGACCACATAGGTGGAAAGAATGGACATGGAGTAGCTTATAGCATAGATATATGCTCCTGCTCATACATCATGAAAATCTCACACATCTAATTTTGTTTCTTACCAATCAATTTATTCAGAAATAAATAACTCAGTAAGTTGAGCCAGACTGTTCTGAGCTGCAGCATTCACACTGTAAGGAGATCCAAAAACCAGCGAACTAAATCACAGAATATCCAGGGGCTAGAAGAGACCTCAAAAGATCATCTAGCCTAACCCCTCTGCCAAAGTAGGATCAATATAGTAGCCCTTCCAGTTCTCAACTTGTTATTCTGTAAATTTAATAACTCTCACCAAAACGTTGATTCTATAGTAGTCAGGAAAGGTTTAGAAACAGGATGTCCAGACACTTCACTAGCTTAACACAATGTACAATTGATATTGTTGATAATCTGTTACAAACTATAACGTACACTGACTATATCACAGTATCACAGTATAAGCAAGGTTGGAAGAGACCTCAAAGATCATCAAGTCCAACCCATAGATCAGTGTGGCAATATGATATGAAACATACAGATAAAAAAAAAAAAAGAGCAGAAACAATATTATATTCTTCTTTACATTCAGAAAGTTACGTATGCTGACTTGCAGATGGACAGCATTTATTAAACTGGACAAAATTTTTTATTTAAAAAGTAATTTCTTGATTAAATTGCTAAATTGATAAGCAAAGGATATGGCTTTCTATTCTGTTCCCCATTCAGCATAATTATCCTCACCATTTATTCTTATAGCAACACCCACCAAACAATTTTAGAATTATCTATAATTGCGGTTGACAAAACTAAGCCACAGATAAAGTCTGCAGTTTGCCCAATTTACTCACCAAACATTCTATATTAAAGCAAAGATGATATGTTCTGAAAAAATATAGCTATATATTTTGGTGCAAATCAAAGATGTTCATTTAATAGACTAAAATAAGGCAAATGTGAAGTTCTCAGTTGAAACTTAGGGTAGGAAGAATGGAATTCCACTTGTCAGGATTGTAGTTTTCTTTCAAAATACATATGTGATTTTCTGTGAGTGACAGGAAAAACTTGATTTATCAAGTTGACAGAAACCACAGCCTGGTCCATAAGTACCGGCCCTAAGCACTAACAATAGTGCAAAAGATAACTACACTTTCTTTGAATAAAATTCTAAATTCAGGAACAAAGTTAAGTTTTTAAGAGTGCTCATAAGATGTAACCCTGCAAACTGTCCTATTCTTGGCACTGCTTTCACCACTTTACTCCCATACTGCATAATCAAATTGAAATTGCTATTTGAAACTGCGTGGAAAGTTACCCATGATCTGCAAAATTACTCACACATCATGGATGTATTATTAAGTTTCTAATATGTTCTAGTACACTTTCCAAAGCTTCCAGTAGAGAGAAAAAAAAAAAAAAAAGAATAGCATTCATTATGAGGAGATAAAACAGGTCACTAACAAAATGTAACACAATCATAGCAGATAAATGAAAGTTCTTATTTGCAGTTAGTGTTTTCCTACACCAATAAAGCATCTAGATGTTTCAATAAGCGGAAAATTAGCATGTGTTAGGTTTAATAAAGGAATCAGTACAGTTTGTATACAGCACTTTCAGTTAAGGAGCTATGAAAAGTAAACAAGGCACAATGCTCTAGAGAAGTGAAGAAAGAAAATCAAGCAGAGCTGTGTTGTATGACGTGTCAGAACAGAAGGAGACACTTGTGTAATGAACTCAGGATAACATTTGATGGCAGACGTCAGTTAAGAACAAGTTAAGAACAAGTGTCCTACCATGAAGCAAAGCAGAAAGCACAAAATTAAGAAAGCAAAGAGAAGTACATCTTGAGGTAAATTAAGTAATATTCTTGGTCTGTTTCACAGTGAGTGGTAGACTGTCTGTTTTGACAAGTACAGATATTGGCAAGAAAAATTAAAAAGGAGGACAGTCATATCTATGATGATTAGCTTACAAAAAAATCCAAAACAAAAAATTGGAATACCAAAAGGTTGGGTGCATTGCATTAATGGTTTCCATTGTATTTCAAGTACTTTTGGGGCCCTCACTACAAGAGTGATAGTGAAGTGTAGCAGCAGGTCCAGGAAAGCGCAACAAAACTGATGAAGAGTCTGGAGAACAGGTCTTGTGAGAAGCAGCTGAGAGAACTGGGGTTATTTAGTCTGAAGAAAAGGAGATTGAGGGGGATGCTTTCTTGTTCTCTACAACTCCCTGAAAAGAGATTGAAGTCAGATGGGGGTTGGTCTCTTCTCCCTAGTAACAAATGATATGATGAGAGGAAATGGACTCAAGTTGCACCAGGGGAGATTTAGATTGAACATTAGAAGAATCTTCTTGACTAAAAGGGTTCTCAAAGACTGGAAGAGGCTCCGTAGGGAGGTGGTTTAATGCCTGTGTCTGGAAGTGTTTCAAAGAAGGAGAGATGTGGTTTTGAGGGACATGGTTTATCGCCAGACTTGGTAGATAATGGTTGGACCCAACAGTCTTAAAGGTCTTTTCCAACCAAAACAATTCTATGATTCTATGATCTGGGACTACCTTTCTAAGTCCTGGCAAGGCAAAGCAGGATAGATCAAACCTTCCTAAGAGAATTTTTATCCCCAGGTACTTTTCAAGTATTTTCTAGTAGCGACTTGACCAGTTGTTTCCCCCAGACTTTCACATATACTTGATTATTCCTGCCTATGAGCTGTACCCTAACTGGCTTCCACTCTGTGTTTCAGACTCATTCTTCAATATGTCAATACCATTCTTATATCTAATGCCACGTTTTAAAGCATCATGTCTGCAAAACTACATAGCCTACTTCTGTTGACACGCCATAAAGAAAGTATTGAAGGAAACTGGATCCAGGAGAGACTTTTTAAAGTTTTCTAGTCAATATGTCAGTTTTTAAAGTGAATTTATACCTGTTATGGGATTATCCAACAAAGTCTCTAGGACCAAATCCATATAATACTTAAAATATTCTAATGTCAAACAGTGTCATAAACCTTACTAGAATCAAGATATGTTGCAGCAATTGCCTGTCACCCATTCACAAAATATCTTATACTATCACAGGAAGAAATTAGACTGGTCGTCACTGTTTATTCTAGAGAAATTCTATAGGGCAGTCATTCATTTGTTATCTCACAGCTGAATACAAATATTTTGGTTATTTATTTCAAATTTCTTTCTAGAGATTGAAGTCAAATTGACTACTCTCTAATTCTCCAGGTTCTCTTTCCATTTCCATTAACACTTGTGATGTTTGCCCCTTCTTAATTCTTTGATCTGACATGTAGCAGACACAAATTCCCTGAAATATCTTGATAACAGCTCTGAGATTACTTGGACCAGTTTTTCAAACACCACCAGGCATTTTAATGCTGACTACTACCAAACCTTCCCTTTGTGTTTTAATCTGAGATTTTATTGGGTTTTTGCTAGTATTATTTACAATAATCTTTTGCAGTTGATCTCAGCAGAGGCTGACCTCTGATAGCTGTATAGAAGACAAACATTTTGCTTTGTCTTGTTGCTTAACTTAGAGTATATTTTTGTTACTGGCCTACTGGTTGCTGGTTGCCAGTTAACTTGTGTTCTGGCCTTCCTGGTACTATCCCTTGCTATGCTTTTAGAATCTTTCTGTCTAGATTTCATTTTCTATATGATTTCCTCTGGAGCTTTGAAGAGCTCACTGCAAATATTAAAACAAAGGAAGGTGCATCACAGAAAGCTGTAAAATTTATTAATCCAACAAAAAAATTACACATAATCTTATCGAATATCATGGAATCACAGAATGGTTTGAATTGGAAGGGATCTTAAATATCATCTAGTTTCAATTTCTCCTGCCTGGTCCTACCAGATCAGGCTGCTCAAGGGCCTCATCCAACCTGGCTTTTATCACTTTCAGAATTGGAGCCTCCGCAAATTCTTTGGGCAACCTGTTCTGGTGCTTCATCACCTTTGTGGTGAAGAACTTCTTCCTAACGTCTAATCTAAATCCAGCTTCACAGAACCACAGAATTAATCAGCTTGGAAAAAACCTTCAAGATCAAGTCCAACCCATCACCTAACACCTTCTGATTAACTAAACCATGGCACTAAGTGCCTAATCCAGCCTCTTTTTAAACACCTCTGGGGACGGTGACTCCACCACCTCCAAGGGCAGCCCATTTCAATGCCTGACTACTCCTTCTATGACGAATTTCTTCCTAACTTTCTGCTTAAACCTGCCCCGGCATAGGTTGAGGCTGTGTCCTCTTGTTCTGTTGCTGGTTGCCTGGTAGAAGAGACCAATTTCTACTTCTTCCAGTTTGAAGCCATTACCTTTTGTCTTGTCATTACATGCCTTTGTAAAATATCCCTCTCAAGCTGTCCTGTAGTCCCCCTTCAAATATTGGAAGGATGCTCTAAGATCTCCTGGGGAACTTATCTTCTCTAGGCTGAGCAAGCCCAACTCTCTCAGCCTGTCTTCATAGGAGAGGGCTTCCAGCCCTCTGATCCTCTTCCTGGCCCTCCTCTGGACCTTCCCTAACTGTTCCATGTCCTTCTTGGGTTGGGGGCTCCAGAGGTGGACACAGTACTCCAAGGGTGTCTTGAAAGAGCAGAGTAGAGGGGGAGAATTTCCTCCATTGACCTGTTGGTCGCACTTCTTTTGATGTGGCCTAGGATATGGTTGGCTTTCTGGACCACAAATGCATGTTTCTGGCTCATATTGATCTTCTCATCAACTAGCAACCCCAAGTCCTTCTTGTCTAAACTGTTCTCTATCCATCACGATTGCCCTGACCCAAGTGCACGACCTATCTGATCAATATTTTCCTATTTCTGCTTAGAAGAAACTGTGTTGGTTTAGTGGAGGACAGGAAATATTCATATTAGTCTTTAAAACATTTAAAAAGTCACCCAAACAAAATAAGAAAAGCTTATTTCCTCTGTACAGGTTTTCTGTACAGAAAATTGCCTACACTACTGTTTCATTAAAACAAAGAAACCAAAAACAAAACCCAAAAATAACAAAGACAAAAAACAACAAGAGCTATCCAGAAGTATGGATCTCTTGGAAAGCTGAATCCCAAACCTAAGTGTCTACTGATAACACAGAGCAATGTGATTTCTAGCCTCTGGAGTATTATAACTGGCAGAGAGGAGATTTAGACTAGATGTTAGGAGGAAGTGCTTTACAGTGAGGGTGGTGAGGCACTGGAACAGGTTGCTCAGGGAGGTTGTGGCTGCTCCCTCCCTGGAGGGGTTCAAGGCCAGGTTGGACGAGGCCTTGAGTGACCTGTACTAGTGGAAGGTGTCCCTGCCTATGGCAGAGAGTTGGGACTAGATGATCCCTTGAGGTCCCTTCCAACCTTACCATTCTACGTACAAAGCAGAATACAAAGTTACAATATTTGAAGAAAGGTGACTGTAAACATCCTCCATGCTCAATAACATAATATAAAACCTACTCAATCTCACTCTCCTTGGTGAGCAGCAATATGCTCTAAAAGCATCCAGGGTGTAGATGCTGGATGCTGTGTAGATCTACACAGGTTACATATGCACTTGGAGACAGAGCTTTGGTGGTTGTACTTAGATACAGTAGTTCAGTGACAGTCCCACATCCTGTAGAACAGAGGTTCCTGAGGTATACATTTTTCTAAAGTACTGACTCTCTTGTGTAAGAAAATGCCAGTGTTGTAGTATTTTCAATAACTGCTAGAAAAATCTATAAATGTTCAAGTGCATTTTACAGATGACATGCTGACATATGAAAGAATACACAAGCTGTCAAACTAGTAAATGCTCATTTGATTCCAATATAGAAAATGTTTTGACACCCACATTAAAATTCCTTAATAAATTTCTGCAGTAAATGACTATAAAAGACATGTTGCCTCATTTTCATTTTGTGATCTACAACCCAGCATTTTTAGAAAAAGCAGGGATTGGGCTCTTTGTTAGTGAATAACGATTCCAAGCCAGACTGATGCAATGAAAGCACATGTAAGTGAAATTTTCATAATACAAGCTTCAAAGTGCTTCCCAGAATTACACAATTGGCCTGGAAAATGCTACTATTATATTTCACAAAGTAAATGATTTTGTTTTCCTTCCCAATGCTACGAGAAGTGAGAATACTTCCCAATACAGTAAAACTCATCTAGGCCTTCAGGACATTTGGCTAGTTGGAGCAGAACACATCTCTCACCAAGCTGCTGAACTCCACAAATCCTAGACAGCCATGGCCAATACTCTACACAGCATAACGGGTACAAATGAGATTGGATTTGCAGCACTTGTCTATCAGTGCACCATATGTGAGGTAAATACAGAGTAAACTTTTCACAGTCATTGCTTCAATATCGCATGCAAATATACATTACGATTTCCAAGACTTGAACGTGAGTTCCATTGCCCTACTCCCATCTGTTTCATGCCTACACTGAATTTCCTTTTTAGGTCCACAGGGGAGGATTCTACTCATTGTTGTGAATTAGAATCTGCTGTATTAATTAGGTAATTTCAGAACTTCAAACCATAGAAAATTTGGGTTTAGAATTTTAAAACTGACTAAACATGCATGTAAGCTCTACAAATTTTGCAACTTATCACAATGAAAAGATTTAAAAATGATGGACAACATAATGAAAGTCTTACCTGGTCTGAGGGAGAACAGCATTTATTTGCCATTTTCATCTATGAAAGAGAGAGAGAAGAATATACAGAGTTACTAATATGCTGTAATATAATTAGCATGGACTTATTAAAAACTGCATTAATGCTTCCAAATTATATATATGAGAAATTAAATAATTCAGTGGTTACATACTAGAGTTTTACTATTACACTAAATTTACAACACAGAGGACTCAAAAGATAAGTCTTTTATCATAGTTTCCATTAAATCCTTCATATAAAGATTTAAATTCATGAATTTAACTTCACTCTGAGTGAAAAAAGCATACTGCACTATACACACCTCACTTAAGTCTCAGTGAAACAATGCTTAAGCAGATCTATAAATGAAGTGATTGAATTCCCATCCCTGGAAGTGCTTAAAAGATGTAGTGATGTGTTGCTGAAGAATGTGGATTAGTACCAGAGTTCAAGTCAGAGTTAGATAATAGTTGGACCTCAAAGGTCTTTTCCTACCAAAATGATTAAGTACTTGTGAAATGAAGGTTGGAAACTCTAAGATTTGTTTTCAAATGAAGGAAATATTGTTTAGGTTTTTCTTTTATTCTTCAAGAAAAAGTTGCACCTCTTTCTTCCTCCTCTCTGTTCAGCTAAAGAAAAGTTTTCTTGATTTTGGTTATTCTTTGGCAGCCATAGTTTGCATAGATGAGTGCTGGTTAAACCCTCACAGACACTCTCTTAAAGTAAATCACTTCTTTAAACAGTAATACTATTAAGTGCAGTAATATAGAATCTAGGCAGACTAGATTCTATATCAGACTAAAAAGACAGACTCCCCTATATCATAGAATCATGCTGCAAACTGTCCTACAACTGTTGAGTACTTCCAAAGGATCTAATCATAAAAAAATTTGTTTTATAACAAATGAAAGGTTTGTGACAGAAACTTGGCCAAAAACTCTAGCTTTGCACAGGGGAATCAACAAAAGCTACAAGAAGAAAGTTTAAGAAAATCAGGACTCATGTCCTAGCCCTTCCAGATTCGTAAAATCAAACCTGTGGGCAATCTTTGGAAGCAGATCATGCTCACAGTCATGTAGCTTAGTAAACATGGTGATGCCATTGCCTGTTGCAGTGTGTTGACACTGACCAGCAGCTGAGCACCCACGCAGCTTCTTGCTCTCTACTGTCTTCACAATAGGAAGGGTGAGAGAAGAAGAGCAAAAGCAAGGAAACTCACTGGTCAAGACAAAGAATGAAGGCAGCAGGAAAATAAGTGATATAAAGGCACCACTCACCGCCTCCCACGAGCAAACTGATGCTCAACCAGTCTCCAAGCAATAGCCACCTAGGAAGACGAACTCTCACTTTCCTTGCCCACTACATCACTTCTTTCACTGAGCACAATGATGTATGGTATGGAACATCAGTTTTGGTCAGTATGAGTCAGCTTTTCAAGCTGGGTCCCTTCCTAATTACTTGCTCATCCCTCGCTAGGAGGATTGAGTGTCTCAGAGTGGGGAAAAAAAAAAATAAAATCAAAGTCTTGATGCTGTGGAAGCACTGTTCAGCAACAGCCAAACACTGGTGTGTCATTAACACTGGTTTAGCCACAAACACAAAACAAAACAAGATATGGTTGCTATGAAGACAGTTACCTCCATCCCAGCCAGATGCATCAAGGCTTTTTGAAGGGGGGTTAGACTAGATCTCCTGAGGTTCCTTCCATCACCTATCATTCTTTGATCCTGTGTTAAGCTAATGACAGGCTTATGTGGATGTGTCAAATTTTCTCTGAACTTGTCTTGGAGTGTCTGGATCTGTATTATATCTTGTTTAGCCATAAAATAAACATCTAATGGCCAAGAGAATATTGCCACCTTAGTTTTAGCAAAGTATGGGCATAGGATGTAATGATACATAAAAGTTATACATAGATAAAACATATAAAGTGTATATGTATGCACACACACACTCTCTTGTAACTTATAGATGACAATTGAGTCATTATTCTGCTCAGAGTGAATTATCTATGACCATAAATAAGGTCACCCCAGTGCAAAATGCAATGTGGAGGAGCACAGGATGACAGAAGGAGCCTTCATCGTATGGGCACAGTGACAAGGCTCAGGGTTGTAGGAGCTCACTAGTCAGTCCTAACCATTAAGGCTCCCTCTTCCTTATCTGCTCATGTTTGAATTGAGTTGTGTGGTCAAACAGTGCAGGTGTGCTGCTCAGAGTGACTGAGTTTGTGAGGATAAGGTGGCCAGAGCTGTTGAGATCCTGGGGCATCTGTCAGACTCAGCTGTCACCTTGGGCAGAGTGCTGGGAGACTGTGCCAGCCCTTTGGATGGACCCTGAAATGCTTCCTAACCACCTCCCTGCCACCCCAGCAGAGGGATTAGGACACAACAGAGGATGGACCAAGTGGATGAGTTCCCAGCAAAGTTCCTCACAGTTCTTGCACACACATCTGCCTACAGCAGTCTGACTCCAGGCTACATTGGCTCCACCATGTCAGTGATGGTCTGTAGCGTGTTGGGAGTGAGAGGAGGTGGAGAGCTTCTCAGTGCTCTTGGAGTCCCAATAACAACAAACTATCAGGAATTCAAGATCCCAACCTGCGACTAGGGTAAAACAAACTGGTGACATGCTCAGTGCTGCAGAAGGTAGCAGACCTCAGTAGTCTGTTTCGGTAACAGGTTTAATCCTGAACAGTTGTGCAGGATACAACTGAAAAGGCAGCCAGAATACTTTAAGGTCACCAGGAATGCTGTCACACCCTGCCCATACTCAGCTCTGCCCTTTCTCCAGTGCCTCAGACACAAATATATAGACAAGGTAACTGTAGAAACTATGTCATATACACAGAAAATATTATTTACTTGCAGGTTGCTAAAGACATGCTTACTATTAAGATCATTACAGCATAAAGCATAGCAAGTGAACAGGGTTAGCTGCGATTCTGTCTCCTTTTACCCTCTTTTCTGGTTCAGTCAAGCTACTTATTTTATTGTGTTTATGTGTGCCTGGAAAAATGTGTGTGAGACTACACATACAGGTTCCCTGCAAAATGAAGGTATTGCAAAGCTCATCCTCATAACTAATCCAGCTTCACAGTGGTAAGGGCAACAGGGTAGAACGCTTTAGACTCCATAGTTATTCACTGCACAGCTTCATCTCATTCCTTATTCAAAGCAGGGACGGCTGCAGCCTTGATGAAACTGTGGAGAGAAGATAGATCTCCTTCTGCACCACATTGCATCCTTACATCATGAGGTTGAAGTGACAGAAGTATTCACTCTCCATGTCACCTGACAGATACCTCTACAGATGCTACACCTTGCTGGCAGCGCCTGAGTTTTCAGCACTGCAGTACAGTAATGGGAGTTGGAGACAGCAGGGAAACTGGAACCAAAAACCTGGATCTGCAAAGCCTGCCAGAAACTTGGAAAATGAACTATGAAGCAATTTCAATCCCTGTGCTCTGTTTTAAATGAATACAGACAGGGAAGGAGCAGAATGGGATAGAAATGATTCAGAACTACATACCTAACTCTAAATACCTCCCTGAGATGGGATTTATCTCACTTTACTTTGGCAAGCCAAAAAGGAAATCATTAAACATCTGATATATCTATATTCCCTTTCCAGACAGAGGAGAGGGAAGGATCTTGACAGACACCTATTTTACACCTGGGTATAAGAGAATCTTACGCAAATTATGTGTTGTTTGGATAAATTTAAATGATGGAATTCCTTACCAACTTCCCAATATAATATCAATCTCTGTGGTACTTTCAGATTAAATTTTTGAGTTTAAAGACAACAATGAAAGAAAACACAAATAGTAGCTAAGAAATATTATCACATGCTTTCACCCTGGGAATAGAACTGCTTGTATAATCATTGAGGCAGTCAAATTAGTATACTGCTTCCTACATATGAGGATTTTGTTCCCATCTACCCCATATACCCATATACGTTCTGCTGTGTAAAGAAAGTAATGCCTTCTTTATTCTCTTGCTTTTTTTAATATGTATGTTCAAAGCTTATATTTTATAAATCTCTCCCTATTCAAATAGAAATTTCAGTCATCTGATACAGGAAGTATCACTTAGATATAGGCATACATAAAGGCATAAAAGAATGACAAGTGATTTTATATGTCATTACACAGAATAACATATAAAATCCAAAAAGCTATCAAAGGTGAAAATATGATCTGGATTAATAACCCCAATTTAAATATTTGAAGATAAATTTTAAGCTTTTACAATCCTCCAATGAAACTGCTGGAATGATTCATAATATTTAAAGTGGAATAACTGCTTCTTAACTTGTTCCCCTAGTGCTTATGAAATACTCATTTGTTGAGTTTTAGATTTTGTTGTGGCTTTTTTTTTTCCCCCTAATAACACCATTAGAATATACTGGAGGAATAAAAACAAAACAAAAAACTAGAGGAAGTTGTAAATAGTAATGCTGCCAGTTCATTTATATTATAAAAACATATTTCTTCTTTTAGGTGGTTGTACTGATCATGATGACATGAAAACACTTGACAAAAGTTGCACATATTTATAGCTAGCTATCTGAATGGTGAAAAACAGAGATAACTAAGTTACTCTGAAGAACTCTGTCCTAATAACCCACCTCCAGCATAGCATTGCTACTTCAGCCTACAAAGAACCCACTAGCTGAACAAATTAAGAACAGGAGCAGCGAGAAGCACATGCAGATTAACTTGTTTGCTGTACTTGTTTTATCATGGTAGTTTCAATGCCAATTTCTGATCCCTCTCTCCCTTCAATTTCTTCAACTGTACCTCCTCCTGTGAGAAAAGAGGTGTGCTAAGAAATGAAAGTGATGTGCTGATTCATCTCTATCTATTCCTGTCAAAAGTACATGTGAAGAGCTTTGAGAACATAGAGAAAATTTAGGGATTGAGTCACAAACAAAGATGACAGAGAAGTTTCATGCTGGTATAAAAGTATGAGAAAAACATGAATATGAACAAAGTGATGAATAATTTGAGACATGGGTACTTAGGAAAAAAAAAAATGCATCCTGTCTGTGAAGCTGTTAATAGAAGACTTTCTGAGTTAAAGATACAAGGCGTGTATGACTAAGGAGGGCTGGAAAAACACCTCTACATCTTTCTCCATGTTGAAGTACTCTCTGTGCTCCTACGTCTTGTAAGAACTCTCTCCAAGCTAATACCAGAGTCATTTCTTGTCTACCAAGTAACACATTTTAGACATGCTAACATCCAGAGGTAGCATCCTTAGGCAGTGACAATCTCTGACATCTTCATTTTTGGAAGATGACTCCTCCTTTACACTTGATTCCCAGAGAGCTTGCCTTCGCATAGAAGTTAGATGTCTCAGTACTTCAGAAGAGGAGTCTTACATCAGCAGAAATGTTACATTTTGGCAGACCTATTTTTATACTGTCTACATTAGGATTGTCTTCTGATATCAGCAGGAGATCTGACAAAGAGCTGCCACTTGCTCGATGAGACTAGATTAGGGAAAAACAGCAAAATAAAGCATGTTAAGGTAAAGTGATACATGAGAGATAGGGTGAACTGTAAGAAAACAATTACTCTATTGGGAGCTCTTTAGGAACAAAAATTCCAGAAGAAATTATTCAGAATTATATACAAATGTATGACAAAGGATGTATATAAAAGTAGCACAAATAGACACAGATGAAGTAAGAATTATTAAGGAGCAGGAAAGATGCTGAAGTCAAGAAACAAGTATCAGCACAAAAACATTTAGAAGAAAAAAGTCAAGAGTGAAAAGTATTGCTGAAATGTTTAATAATAGGTCAGGTAAGAATGTTGACATTCTTTATGCCAATAGTATCAGCAAGCCATTGTGACCATCTATCTAACAATTAATTTAGGTACAGAGATGATGGCATAGGAGAGAACATGAAATGAATAGCTTACATATTTGCAGATGGAACTGAACTTGGAGTCAGCAAGGACTGAAGAAATTAACCCCTTAAACAGATAAGGAATTATCTAAAATAATCTCTCAATCAGTGGTGATTATCTTCAGGTCCTACTGGAGAATGAAGAAACTCCACAGAAGTGAAATTTCAGAAGTATATGAAAAGAATCGTTTTGTGAAAAGATAACATAAAGGTAATACAAATCTTTCAAAAGGAATTTTCTAAGCCCCAAAGCACTCTGGATGTTGGTCTGTGTCCTCTAGCCACCCAGAGAGCAGGAGAATGCTCCAGCCTTCTCTTACTGTATCTTTCAGCTGCTCTCCAGCCTCACACTCCTGGTCTGAAATACTAGATTGCAATAAAAGACGTTCTCACTGCCTACTGCATCTCCTGTTCTGACAGTCAGTAATCAAAATAATGCTCTGAATAGAATTTTCCAGTTGTATCACAGGCTACACATCTGGCAAAACCCGTAAGTCATTAAGTCCCAGCAAAAATGATACTCACTTCTCATATGATCCATAGAGTTTGCTGTATCTCACTTAGAACCATCACTCAGTACATAGTAACACATGGTTGCATACAGGTCACAGAGTGAAGATATGTTACAAATAGAATCAGGGAAGTGACTGCCCCAATGCATTCAGAACTGGTGAGGGCATGCCTTGAGAACCAGCACATTTTTAGGGTCCTCACTACAAGAAAGACACTGAGGCATCAGAGCACCTCCAGAGAAGGGAAAGCTAGTGAACAGGTCTTATAAGAAGCAGCTGAGGGAACTGGGGTTACTTAGTCTTTAGAACAGGAGGCTAAGGGGAAACCATGCTCTCTACAGCTCCCTGAAAGCAGGTTGGAGTGAGGTGGGTGTTGGTCTCTTCTCTCTAGTAGAAAATATCAAGATGAAAAGAAGTGGCCTCAGGTTGCACCAGGGGAAGTTTAGATTGGACATTAGAAGAAAATTCTTCATTGAAAGGGTTCTCAAAGACTGGAACAGTCTCCTTTGGGTGGTGGTTGAATCCCCACTCCTGGAGATGTTTCAAAGACATGGGAGACGTGGTGCTGAAGGACATGGTTTAGCGCCAGACTTGGTAGAGTTAGCTAATGGTTGGACTCAATGATCCTAAAGGTCTTTTCCAACCAAACCCATTCCATGATTCTATTATGTTAGGAAAAAACATAGACTAAAGTGCTACAACTAATAAAATCTGCTTACATTTACAGTAATTATTTTATATTGTCTTATTTGCCTATATACTTGGAGGGAGTTTCATTGAATAGATTTCTTTGAAAAACAAAAGAATTTGGCTCAGTAACTATGAACTGGAATTGCTCTAAAAATATTACCATATACATTTTTGCTAGTCACAGAGAAGAAATTACAAAATTTGCTGAATTATTTACATTGTTGTCTTGTAACTGGCATGTAGTAATAGCCTATAAATTATCTAAATCACTAAATAAAAAAAGAGAATGCATCATAAGAAAAAAATGTTCTATTACATAAAAAAAATATTGCTTAAGCATTTGATTTTTTAAAAAATGAACAACAATCAGAATAAATGTACTACTGTGATCAAATATGATTTCAAGTAATTTTTTTGAAGACTGGAAAATTAAATTTGAATTATATCTTGAAGTCCAATACAAAAAAACTCATATCAAAAGCTCTGCTTTTAAAATTCTTTAAAACGATAAATGGAATCTGTTTTTCTATTACTCTCTGTTCTCTAACACCACCATCAATTTTGAAAACCTCCTAGTACTTTTGATTGACCAAGTTACCTCTCCCTACTCTTTCCTTTCTCCTCTTCCTCCCCATATACATGTTTTTATATATAGTATCTTAACTGTGAGTTATTTTCTACCCTTGGAAAATTAGAAATAGTTTTACAATAGCACAGAGAAGAAAATATGCAGAAAGTAACATACATTTTGAAGTGTCAAATCACTGATGTTAGTTGATATTGCTCTCAGCCAGTCACCACTCTCCTGGGCTGTATAAAACTGAAGTATCCCAGTACTAACTCCATCGAGTGCCAGTACTTCAAATGCATTAGATCTGCAGTAAGAAGAAATATATCCGTAAAGGAAGATATGTCAATTTTCTGAAACTGCCCAATATTTCTCAGTGTTTCAGTGATTTTTTTTTTTTTATGACTTTTGAGAAGTTCTGAGTCTGAACTTTACAACTCAAAAGGCAACAAAAAGAAGGGTAATAATGGGCAGTACCAGGAGCAACACATGCAATATGTATTTTCTCTATACCAGCATGTTTATGTGCTGATCGTTTACTCCGCATGAGTATGCAAACTATGTTTGTAATTGCATAATTAGTCCATTTAGGAAATACACATTTTAAAAATATTTATTTACTTTTTAAATCCAAAATTGCTATTTCCTTTATTGCTTTTTTGTTTCGTTTGCTAAGAACGTATTATGTTGGAAACAACTGCCGCCTTTAGCTTTATTTTCTTGGATTTTCTACATAGAATAGAATGGTAGGGGTTGGATGACATAAAATGACCTGAAGTTGCACCAGGGGAGGTTTAGATTGGAGATTAGATTAGTAGAAACTTCTTCCCCAAAAGGGTTCTCAAACACTGGAACGGGCTCCCAGGGAGGTGGTTAAATCCCCATCCATGCAGGTGTTTAGAGGCAGAGATGTGGTGCTGAGAGACATGGTTTTGCACCAGGCTTGGTAGAATTAGACAATGCTTGCACTCGATCTCAAAGGTCTTTTCCACCTGAAATGATTCTGTGATTCAACATACTACTGTGAAAGACATCTTTAATTATTTCAGTGATTGCACATATATTTGTTTTGTGTATAATATGGAGAATATCACTGTTACTTACTACATTTACAAATTAGATCTTTGTACTTATATGCTAGATTGCTTTCTTTTTGGTACTAACCTAGAAGAAATGAAACTAGTGAACCAAGAATACTGATCCATGAAGCTGCTGGCTTTTTCTGGGATTTTCTGATGTAAAGTGAAGTCCTCTGCTGTTTAATATATGATATATGCCAATGTGAGCATTCAAAATGACACATATATGTAAATAGGGAGTTATCCGTTCCTGACTTACTGAAAAAGTTATTAACCTAACAATTGTCATTTGTAGGCATTTTGATGGTGAACATGAATACTGGAGTCTATATACTTGCTAATAAAGGTCATGTAAAATACCCATCACACATAATATTAAAAAGACAAAGTGTCCTGGCAGATATATATCAACTGATAACGCTTCACTGTTAAAGGAGTTGTAAAATGTTACATTTGCTCTTTGCAAAATAACTTTCTTGGTCTGAAGACTTAAATGTATATTGGTCAATTTACTTATTTTCCTTTCACGACTGAATTATTGTGGTAACTAATATTAAAGTCTGATGACAAGGACAGGATTCTCTGCCACTTTCATTTCAGTATATCTGTTTCACCTCTTCAGAAAGAAAGAAAAGGTCAAAACAAATCCTTTTATTTTCTTCTAGTAAACTGAATGAAATAACTTCTCAAGCATACTGTTCCCTTCACCTAAAGCTCTGACAAAGTGCCTAACAATGCCATAGTGGGATGACTTATGGTATGATATCTTCAACATCTCACTGAAACAGGGAAGATCTGTCAATCCCTATGTATTGATACAGAGCGGAGCATGGAAACAGACTTAATACAACACCATGAAGAGAAGCCATTCACAATACCTAACTTAGATAAATTCAAGCATTAAAATGAAGATACTGTTTACACAGAAAGAGGGAATAATACAGAGCATTTAAGAGAGCAAAGAAACTGTGTGTGCTCTCCACTGAATCCACAGAGTGCCTAGATACTAAGTCAACTTCGGTAGATGCATAAAGGCATGTACTATATAAGGCATGTATACCTTAGCCAAGTGGCACAAAGTTTCACAACTGGATGATTAAAGATCACAGAAAGGAATTCCTGAGCTAACAACCAATTAAACAAAAAGAGACAATCAAGATTAAAAAAAAAATAGAAACTATTGTAAAAATGAACCAATCACTCATAATTCGGAATACAGTGCTAGCAATAATACAAACTATACCAAAATTTTGATTTATCTTAAGTCTGGATTTACCTTAATGATGTTTTCAGAGCTGATTTGACATGTCAATGCCTTTAATCTACATAAGTGTCCCTAGGAAGTTTTTTATATGAGTAATGATCTTTGAGGTCTCTTCCAACCTTGCTATACTGTGATACTGTGATAATAAATTTGAATAAGTGTTGGACTGCCTGGCACTGTAATGCTAGTTGAGGTTCAAGCCCTTGAAGTCTTTTGGCACGAGGAGAGTCTAAAACTCGCAGAAATTGATCCCTGTCGTGACTACAGGGATCATCAATGTCTTTATGTTTAAAGTATATGCAAAAGAATATTTCAAGATCTTAAATTCTCCACATGGTTTAAATATCCAATTTATACTGTCTGAAATTCAGGCATATTTGTTACAGAAAAATAGAAGTCAACACGTTGAGTTACATTTACTAATGTTGTAGACTTCTTTGAAATCAAAACAAACACGTTCTACCTTCAGAGAAAAGAGCAATCATATAATAATAGCATGATCATATAATTAGGATTATTATTAATAAGACAAAACAGTGCAAATCAAGTTTTTTCCCCCCATCACTCCTTTGAAAATTGGCATTTCTTGAACAAATAGGTATTTTGTAAAATAACAGCAATAAAACTAAGTAATGAACATCACAGACTTCAATATGTTCATCTCGCTCCAGATTTTTTTTTTTCCTTTCATTTTTTATTGTCAAAGTTAGTGGGAAAGAGGCAGGTCTGCTGTAGATACTCAAGACTGTTTATCCTGAGGCATCCATTTATTGAAGGCATCCGGGAATAGAGCCTTGCTGAGCTAATCCTGGTGAATTAGACTTTAGTATGTCATCAACAGTCACAAGACTTATTTTGTCTCAACTTTTCCAGAAATAAAGAAAAAGTAATTCTTTGAACTCAGTAGTAATATTAATACAAGTAATTCCCAGACAGTATCGATGTATTTACCTCTTTGGGGACACACAATCTATTTTCCTTTTCTTCTCCTTACTAGCAATAAGTCATGGAGTAACCCACTATATTGACTTCTAAGGGATGCTCTTCATTAGGAAAAACATAAATGATGTCACATCAATTTATGGGAGCAACACATGGTCTTTGGGAAACAAAAATGGTTCCCAAGTACACATATCCTGACAAGAATGGGAGTTGTTGATTCTTGCTCGTGCACTCAGTCAACAGTACAGATTTTGGAAATTGAAGCTAAACATCATGAACATAAAATATTAAAAAAATAAACTCATTTTCCATATGTTGGCTTCACACTACTGAACAGAACTAAAGAGATGTATTTAAGGATGTGAATGTATTGCCCTTGAAGCAAAGAAAAAAAAAATTCTGTCATTTTCATGTCACTTATTTTTTATACACTTTTGGACTGAAAGTATATTGCATCCAAAAGCATGTCTAAATTCTGACTACAGCATTTTATCTCACTTTGGTTCTAAAAACCATACTAATTACTAAGAATCAATATTCAGTGCTGATCTCTTATGCTAGGTGGGATAGGTCTCTGACTTAGCAGAAATCACAAACATTGTACACCCTGAAATACATTGTTTCATTACATTACTATTAGGTCTAAAAGCCATTGAAAACGAACATCACTTTCCAACTTTGCAGAATTAAAAAGTCCCAAATGGTGTTAATAGTCCTTAAGTGCCAAAGGAAACCTTAGGTCTCAAATCCCAAAATACTACAGCTAAAAATAGAAACAGCAAGTAACATCGCAATACCTGAGGAGGAACTTCTTTACTTTGAGGGATGGTAGAGCACTAGGAACATGCTGCCTAGAGAGGTGGTGGAGCTTCCACCTATGGAGGCATCCAAAGCCTATTTGGATACTGTCCTGTGCAACCTACTCTAGGTAAACCCACTCTGGTAGGAGAGTTAGACTAGATGCTCTCCAGTGTTCCCTTCCCATCCCTAACATTCTGTGATTTTGTGACTTTGAGAAAAGATAGAGGTGTTCCTGGCCATCTCCTGACACAAGCTAAAAGTATGACCTTTTTGCAGATTTAGTGGAGAAAATGAAATACAGAGGATAGTAAGTGCATGGTTTAACCAAAACCAATATACATGTAGCCTAATGTGATTATATCAGACTAGATATCATCTAAACCACACTAAAAGTATGCTACAGTCTGAGACAATATTAAAGAACAGTTCTAATCAAAGAAAGTGTCAAAAATATTTATCAAGATGCTGACATGACATTATCATACTCTAATTTTTCTTAAAAGAAAGGCCAGAAAAAGATGGTCTTTAGTAACACATCAGACCCTATTTGACCTCATGACAAACTTTTACTTGTTTGTAAGTTTATCTGAAAGGCAAAGCTTTTTTACACCACCAGAAAGAGAATGTTGAAAATATGAAGCAATTTTGAACATAATGGAGAAGACAAGTGAAGGAGGTCAGAAAGGACATCCACACTGGTTGACAGCAGTTTACCACATCAAAATAGCAAGACCAGTTGGACTTACAGATATGACACACAAAATATATAATGCTAGATATTAAAACAGTAAGTTTGCGATTGATTTTAGTAACAAGAATTTACTAAGTCAGCTGAAGCCAACTAAGAGAATTTCATAGCTAGAAAAAGCTGTTTTTTCTAGCATGGAATAGAAAAATTGAAGAAAGTAGAGCATGCGTTACCTGTCATAATAAAATGATCATAATGCCTTCAACATCTTTCCTAAAGCCATACCATTTTGTGTAGTTACAAGGCAATACCAATGAAATAATTTTCATTAAAAGAATGATGTGGACCTCTCTGAACTTAGTTGAGGTAGAAAATAGAGGAAGAGACTTTTCATATGTTCCATCTGAGGAAAAGGCACACAGCTGTGCATGTGAAACTATGGAATATAGTTCCAATACTCCATCCACAAAGACTTCAAAAGTAATCTGGCTGTTCTGCCAGCAGTACACCTTTTCAAGTCTAACTGACGTAAGCAAGACAATAAAATATGATGAAGCATTTTAACAAAAGGAGGTTACGACAAAAACCATGAGGGAGATAAAGTTACGAGGATGACATATACTCATGGCTTCAAAAAGCAGACATGCTGTCTAACAGCATACACAAATGGGCTACAAGTAAATATCCCAAGAACAGCAAAATAAGCGTATTGGTCAGAAGGATCTGTGAGGCATCCAGGGGAATTGTCATGAACTCATTCAAATCACTTTAGACTGCTGGCTGAAAAGACTCTGTGAAAAGGAACAGAGATGTGTAGATATGGTTGAAAGGAGGATTGTTACCAAGACTGATACAAACATTTATAATCAGAATGGCTTGTAGGTTTCATGCAGAGCAGACATCTGGTTTTAAAGAGCAATTACTGAAGACAAATGTTGGAATTTATGCTAATATGAACATAGAGACATGTAAAAGAAAGGATAAAAGCAGGATAATAGTAAAATTATGTATACGAATTTCAGATGAGGAGAGAGCAGGATAAGAGCAGTTAGGTGTTCCTCAGGCAAAATAAGCACCTTTAGTAAAAACATCGGAAACACCTCATTCACAGTAAATCTCAAGATGAGATTCCCTTAATGCTCATATAGATGTTTCCCTTGGTTTACAAAAACAAGCAAGGAGTGTTTAGTAGAACTATAGGATAGGCTTTATGGAACAATTAAACTGTCCTTTAGAAGGTTTACAACTAAATAGAAAAAACCCAAACCACTCACCCATAATAAAGGACTGCTGCATATACTAAATATATATGTCAGTGCAGTGCATCGCAAGAGAATATGTCTCTCCAAGACTGAAACTGAAAACACCAAGTGCCTCAGTCCTTAAAAGAATATATATTACACATTGACCCTGGGCCAGCAGCTAAGCATCCACAGTGCAACCCCTACTCCTCTCCAGTGGGACAGCAGAAGGGATAGAAAGAGTAAGAAAACTCATGTGTTGGAACTAAGATAGTTTCATAAGCAAAGGGAGGAGGAAAAAATTCCAACAAACCAACATACAACAAACCAAGTGATGCAAAGGCAACCACTCACCATCCCTCACCAGCAGAATGATGCCCAGTCAGTCCCCAAGCAATGGCTAGCTCCCTCCAACCACCTTCTGCTCAGTTTTTACTGCTGAGCATGATGTTATGTGTCAAGCGATAGCAATTTGGTCAACTCAATGGTCTAGGTTATGCACTCTCTCAACTTCTCATTCAGTGGGAACAGAAGAGGAAAAAAGACAAAGCCTTGTTGTGCAAGCATAACTCAGCAACAACCAAAATATGCTTCTTAACTATTTTAGTCACAAATTAAGACAACCCTGTATGGCCTTCCATGAAGAAAATTAACTCCATTTCAGCCTGACTCAGTATCAGAGGGTGCTTATGTCAACTAATTCTCAGTGTACACACTGCTGTTCTGGGAACACAAATCCCTTGGGATTGCCCCATCTAATGCATACAATGCACAGAACAGAAGTGAAACTGCTTTTAACTATGAGTGTGATAACTGAACTCTCAGATTTAAACGTTGTGTCTTCAATTTATCCTTTAAGTTGAATAACACTGATGACAAATTGGTGATGAGTTGATACATAAATGTGCACACAGAGATTTGTTCAGTTAATTTACAGCTGAACTTTCACCCTTCAACAGGTGAGAGCCTTGTGATAGATTAAGGTTGGACCGCATGAACTGATCAGTTGTAGTAGGAATGAAGAAAGCAGTGGAAGTGACGAGAAACTAAGTAAGAATTAAGATTCAGGCTGTGGAAGAACTTCAAACTTTCCTGGACAATTGATTTTTTTTTTTTCCACCTGTGATGTTTTAACACGAAGCTTGGGAGAGGAGTTACCAGATTTAGGAAACCAATTGGTCTAAGTTAAAGTAGCCTAACTGTCCTACTAGAAACCCAATGATTTTCAAGTCATTTCACAAAAGAGATAAAAAATATAGCACAGATCAAGAAATGCATACCCATGAAATTCATGGTAGGTGATTTGTATAGTTGATGCTTCAACAGGGATCTCAATTCTCTCATTAACAAAACTAAAAGGTAAATAGCATTCAATAAAGAAAATGGAAAGTAACAACAGAAAATGAACATCTGTTTTCAACCACATGGAGAACTCCTTGGACCTTGGACTACTAGGACCAGTATAGCTGGCAGATTTGAGGCAGACCTCTTACATGGAGTGGTTTGCAGAAAAAACCCTGATGCATGCTGCAATGTGTTAAACTTTTCTCAAGCACATTATCTATTGAAGCTTTATTAAACTTCACTTCTGCTTTCATCTTCCCTGGGGTCCAGGAAAATCACCTTTGACAAGCTATTCCATGGCCACTTTGTGGACCGTTGCTTAGGTCTCAGAGGTGCAAAAAAAAAAAAAAACAAACAAAAACCACTGTGATCAAAAATATCATATTTCATACCATGTACTTTGACAAAATCTCGTTAATATGAGTTTTTATATGACAATGATATGCAGCATAGTCATGATTGTGCAGCATGTTAGTGTTTGTAAAGAAAAGGAGGAGTTAATTTTTGTTACGGAATTTGGGAATATAGAAGTATTCTATTAGAGATGCAGAATGAAATGTTGTACCTTAAAAAAATAATCCAAGTAACACCAAGCTTAATCTCTGTACTAGCTGCTGATGCTGAGTATCTAAGATACACAGATTACAGAAGCATACTTGTGGGGACTGGTGGTTTTTTTGTTTGTTTGTTTTTTTAACTTGGATAATCATCATGTGTGACATTAATCTCAAGAAGATGGACTGCGCAGGTTTTAATAAGACTTTTACATCTCCACTCTTATAGGGCCAACTCTCTGGAGCAAAAAAATCTTAGGTGCAGCTAGCTAACCCAATGTTTCCCATTTTAGATTACAAACCTTAGCTTATCTGTTCCAGCTTTGTACCTCGAGATCCGAGCCATTGACAGGGGAACTGATAAGGTGTCTAGCCAGCGCTTCTCATATTTTGGCTCATTAGCTATAGGTGAAGAAGGTGACGATGGAGCCTGTGCAGAATAAAGGAGAATCAGTAAGTGTAGTTTATCAGACAATATAGAGGGGAAAAAAAAAAAAAAAAAGAATATGCATCTCTAGCTCTGCTTTTCTCAGAAGGGAATTATTGTAGCAATAAAACTATTCAAGAAACTCAGGTTTTGGCAGAGAAATAAAAAGAAGCACTGAAGTACAAATGACCCCATCTGGTTATTATGCTTATGGATTAATTTCACTACTATCTTAACATTTTAGACATCTACATTTTTGTTAGTATTTGTAACTGACAATGGAAGCAAATAGTTTTTAGTCATAAATGTCCTGAAGCTTTTCAAACACAATATAAAATACAACTTTAAACTCATTTGGTCTGTGCAATTCCTTTACATCCGTCTAACAATCACCAGAGAAAAAGACAAATACAATCTTCATACAAAGACCACACCAGAGAACACTGGTTTCTTATTTCTTGTTGTGACTTATGCATAATGTTATTTAGTAGTAGACTTAAAATTCTGATTCCCATGTTATCACTGTCCATATACAGACTGATGAACATTGAAATTTAAGTTTTTCTTCAAATGCAGCTGACAAAGGCAGTTGATGTTATGGAAGTAGTACAGGACATGCAGATCTCAAAAGAGTGACAATACAAATGTTTTTTACAATCTACTCATTTACTGTAATTATGGCATACAAGAGAAAATAACCTTAAATCAAATATGTGTATAGTACAAATTAAAGGAATTAGCCTGAATATAAAGCTATTGAGAAAAAATGTCTACTCAAATCTAATCTAAAAATTATATATAGATTGATCAGCTTCTTTTCACAGAATTATTTAGATCAAAGTTAGGTGTTTGTGTTCTCTCCAAACCAAAAATTGTTTGTCTTGTGTTGTACAGAAAAATGTCCTGTAGACAAGGGAGTTGAAAGTTGGTTATTTTTATACAAGCTTTAAAGAAACATTGAGTAGTGCTTAGAAAAGCAAATGATTCGTAGAATGACCCAACTTCAGCTCCGTTGTGACCAATGTGTTTAAAAGCCATAAATTACTCAAAAAGGCCAGGTTGGACGAGGTCTTGAGTAAGCTGTGCTAGTGGGAGGTGTCCCTGCCTATGGCAGGGGGTTGGAACTAGATGATCCTTGAGGTCTCCTTCCAACCTTACCATTCTATGATTTAATTGTTCACTTGTTCTATTTGCTCATAAGGACTTATGTGCAATTCTACGCCTCCACACCTGCTCCCAACCCTCCTTCTTACAGACAGTAAGGGGTGATCTTTCAATTTACTACTTTAAACAAATGAAAATAGTGAGTTTAACATTCTAACAGGACAAGTGAGAGTTAGTGATTGAGACACTAACTAGTAAATGAAAAATTGGTAATGAATTGGCAGTTTGTAACATTAGAGAATCTTTTAGACTGCAGTCTTTGAAAGGACTTTCAGTTAGCATATTTGTAATCCCACAACAATCCAGCTTTTGTTTGATTGAGATCTCCTGCTGTTGTAGTATGAATATTTCATAGTCAAGTCCACAGACTAATTCTATTTCACAGAATTAGCCAAAAAAGGCTAAGGTGTCCCCAGAGCTTAGTATAAGTTTAATGTAGTAAAGAATCTAATACATATTTTAGAATTCTATTAAAATGAAAATAATTTATTGAACCATGTGTTATCTGAAGTTGAAAATGACCAACATAATCTAATGTGCCTCTATGAAAACTGAGATGTCTAAGATAAAGCAGGAGATAGTTTACTACAATCAAGCGCAAATGTTTCAATATAATAACTGAATTTAAAATGAAAAAATTAGCTAATAAAGAAACAAACATTCTTGCAGTACCTTCACTTATTTTTTCCATCCTTTCAAATCTTAAGATACAGAAAACATCTAGACAATTTGAATATAATTATAGTTGTAAGCTGAAGGAGAAAAAAAATGACCAAAACTACTTGGTATCTATTAATCCTCAAGTTGTGATACACTCCTAGAGAAATTGTGGCTTCTCCAGAAAATTTCAATTTTTTAATATTTGATAAACACACTAGAATGACTAATTTTATTATTTCCCCCTAGTTCTGGACTACTTTTACCTGAAAAAAAACCCCTACTGCATCATTTGAACACTAATGACTAAGAACAAGGAAAGGATATGATAGGGTCAAACTGGTTCAGGTTTCAAATGTCTCTTTCTTACTTAGCCATATTCTGCTAAGAATTTTTTTATGGTGGAGCATTAAGTTGATTGACCCCTATTTATCTTCTTAAGGGCAAAAGAGGGTGTAGAGATGGCCATAAAAACATTGCATAGAGATAAAATACTATCATATGAGCAGCAGTTGATTTTATTCAGTTAGCCCTCTAATTTATTAACACTTCAGAGACAGATCTTTTGATGTACCACCTTCAAATCTCATGGATAAAAACAACAAACTGGGGAAGAAGCAAGTCAAAACAGTATTTTCAAACAGAGGTCACACATCACAAATCTCTTAGAGTTGTCCAAAATTGCTAATTAACACAGCAAAAGCAATTACTGAGGTGTATTTGGGTTTCCAAAAATCTTTTGTCCCCCGCAAGAGGTTCTTAACTGATTTGCTGTGAAATAAGGTTAAATGCTTACATGAATTAGTAATTAGCTAAAACATAACAAGCAAACCACAACAGTTAATAAGCAGCTTTCACTGCAGAGGAGTACCGTGTTTAGTGCATTGATTAATGATCTGGACAAGATGGTACCCAGAGTGAGTACAAAAAACAACTAAGGAAGAATGCAGCAAACAGCTGCAGGAGAAGTTCATGAAACTGATTGACTAAGAGACAAGCTGCTGAAAGGATAGATCAATCTGCAGTAATCACAGAATGGTAGAAGTTGGAAGTGAGCACTGGAGATCATCTAGTCCAAGTCCACTGCTAGGGCAGGTTGCACAGGAACATATCCAGGCAAGCTTTAAAAGTCTCCAAAGACGACAACTCTGTAACCAATCTGGGCACCCTATTCCAGTGCTCCAATACCTTCTCAGGAAAAAAAGGTTCTCCTCAAGTGAAACCTCCTGCATTCTGGTTTGCACCTGTTTCCCCTTGTCCCATCACTGGACACAACTGAGAAGATGACCTCCACCCTTTAGGCATTCATAAGCTTTGCTAAGATCCTTCCTGTCTACTCTTTTCCAGGATAAAGAGTTGCAGGTCTCTCATCTTGTCCTCATAAGAGAGAAGCTCCAATCTTTCATGATCTTTGTGGCCCTCTGTTGGACTCTCCAGTAGTTTCTAGTCCCTCTTGAGCTGAGGAACCCATAACTGAACACAATATTCCAGGTGTGGCCTCAGCAAGGCAGAGTAGAGGGAGAGAAGAACCTCTCCTATATTCTTCTTAATGAATCCCAGAATATTGCTGGCCTTCTTGGCCATGAGGGTCAATGCACATGAAGATAGACAGCATTAGCATTCCCTATACTGTAAAGAGACATGAAAAGGAGATTAAGACTGAAAAATAAGATCTCACTGTTGTAGGAAAAAACAGATGTTGAACTGAATACAACCGTTTTCATTCAAACAATTAAGCAAACAATGATATATTAGTCTGGAAAACAAGCAGCTGAGGGAATTGTATGAAAAAGGGATGCAAAAAACAAACAACACAGAAAGGGATTAGGAAACAGTGGTTCACTTGCCCTTTTCAAGGCATAAGAAACCCTTAGGCTTTTTTCAAAGCACAAGCAGCAAGGATATGAATTAGAAGACAGTAGGATAAAAATCAAAGAATGTATTTCCTTATATAACAAACTTTGGTTCAGAAAAATCCCTAAGCCAGAAATCAGAGGTGCAGGAAATATACCCTATAAATAATTTTACATAATTTCCTCCAATTTTGTATTCTCTTGTGGGCATCTGCTGGGAACAAGCTCTTTGGCTAGATGGCCCTTTGGTCCGACCCAGTGTATTGAGCTGGCTGACCTTCAAGTGTTCTGTCTGCTAAACAGCTGCTGCTGCTCATGTTGAAAACGCTTCACACCATTCCACTAAAGCATTAAAAAAAAAAAAAAAAAAAAAAAAGGCTGTTTAGAGATCATCTAATTACAGCTTTTATCCTCTGGTTCATTGCACACCTTTGGCTTTCTGCTGAGACCACCAACAACGCTGTCAATTAATGCCAATTTGTTTGCAACACCTGTCCATTAAGAAATGGGTTGAACATAGAAATCTCGTTTTTGACAAAATGCTGGAAAAAAAAAAATCAGGTTGTAATGACACATAATTGCTACCCACCTGGGACAGCTGTGTACTCTTGACCTGGAGAACAGTCTGATTCTGTGTCCTGTTAGCAATCACTGACCCACAAAAGACAATGGAGGCAAGTGCTTTGTAAGTTTTTTTTAAACACCTCTATAACAACTCATTATGGGGTGGCAAGAAATTTTCCCCAAAGTGTAATGAGTCCATAAAGTCTTGTGCTAAGTGGGAGACATAATCAAATGTGCCTCTATAATTAAGTTTTTATTAAGAAAGAAGGAAGAAAGGTAAAAGATCACAGCTGGTGGGAACTGTAATTTTTTCATCTTTTTGTGACACACAGTTTTAAGAGCTTGGTAAATTCACCTATTTTACGTTGAATTTTTATTTAACTGTAATTGATTCTAAATCTCTGCCAGAAAAATGTCATATCCCTCAGAAGGAAACATTTCTGAATCCTCCCTGGTAATTTTATCTGCACCTTGAAAGCAGCCACAATGATATTTCAGGTTGACATATTGTTCTTTGGTTTAGTATGGGTTTCAGGCAGGTTGAAGCTGGGTTAATCGCCTTTTGGAGTCAGAAATACTCAGGGTCATCTCACTCAACATGATTAGGGTTGTTTTTAAATAGTTTTAATCTCATATTACAAATATTCTCTAGACTAAAGAAAGGCAAGTCTTCATAGTGGATGCAGATGAAGGATTATGCCTGGAGCAGCAATGATCTATTACAAACAATGATAGCTAGACTCAGAGATCTTTTTCAACCTTAACGATTCTATGATTCTCATACCACAATTAATTAGAGAGGCAACAACGATTGGTATAGTTTATACTCTTAGAAGACTAAACACTGAGCAAATGGTCTCAAATTGCACAAGGGGAGTTTTAGATTGGATATTAGGAAAAAGTTCTTTACTGAATGAGTGGTCAGGCATTGAAACAGGCTGCCAAGAGAGGTGTTCAAAAAACATATAGACAAGACGCTGTGGGATATAGTTTAATATACATATACAGGATCAGTTTTCACTAACATATGATGAAGCATTTACTTGTACTTTAGGGACAGATGGGAAAACACACCTATTGTCTGGTTGGAGAAGAAAACAAGACTGTTCTATTAAGCAGCAGAAGAGTCTTGTATTAGCTTAATCATTGAACAACACAATAATCAACAGATCAGCAGAGAGCAGAGACAGGAGTGAAAGTCCTGTGATGCTAAACTAAAGAAATACATTATTGAGATACCTGCTGTAAGTAGAAGTCAATTAGAGCATTCAGAATTCAGAGGGATTTAATGATGTTATCAAAATACCTGTGTATTGCTTTGATGCAGCACCAATTCAGGAGAGGGTCTGTGTTTGTTTATTTTTAATGGACTTCTTACATGCAGGTGCACAATTCTGTGATGGCTTTAAGAAGACAGTAATTATCTGGTAAAATATGCTTCACCAAATCATTTAATAGATAAATGCTTCTATACAGGAAATGAGCTCTTTCACATGAAGAAACAATTTAGACAAGTAATTTGATGTCTTTAAAATTCAGTGAAAGCAGCAACTTCTAATTGCACAACTCTATTCTACGTTATTTTAATTGACAGATGTTTAATTAAATGGGAGGAAGGTGAAAACCCCACATGAAACAAGGATACTACCCTTCCCTTTCTGTCACTGGAAAGAAACACTTTTAATTCTAATGCTGCATCACACGCACACTCAAAATGTAATGCCTGCTCTTGAAGACATTTCATGCTTTTTAATGACAGCTTTACAGACATGGAACACCTATATGTTGAGGTGAAACAGAGTCGGTACTTTTAGGGACTTACATATCCCTAATTCACTGCAGTATCTGTGTGTTTAAATCAGGGGGATTACTATTCTGTGATGAACACATTAAATTTGTGAAAAAAAAAATTAAAAACCTTTCTCTAGGAGCAATTTACAATGGAAATACTAATGAATATTTCATTACAGCTGTGCTGCTAGGTGCTATTACATTTTTTTTTTTAATGAAACGATAAGGAACACGCCTAAGATATTTTTAGAGAATACATACAGACTATTTGACAGAACCTTGTACCTTATTCTTTAATTTCTTTCCCATGGGCTAGTATATAATTGGTTCCTGAGTAACCTCAACAACCTTGCCTGAAAACACCTTCCCAGAAATACTCTTCCTTTAAGGGAGAGGGGCCACAGTAGCTTATATTAAATCTCAGCATAAAAGCAACAAGCAATTATGACTCATCTGAAAATATAACAGCAGTCAGAAATCGAAACATATATATAGTATATAAAGAATAGGGGGAAAAAATATCATAGAAGGATAGAATGCACTGGGTTAGAAAGGACCTCTGGAGATCATCCGGTCCAACCATCCTGCAGTAAACAGGAACATCCAGTGGAGAATGTCTCTTCTCACTGCAGTGAGGGTTGGACTACATGACCTTTGGACATCACTTCCAACTCAAACCATTCTATGATCCCCAATTACATCAGGTTGCTCAGAGCCCTACCAAGCCTGATCTTGAGTGTCCCCAGGTATGGGATGTCCATTATCTCCCCAGGTGACCTGTTCCAGCGTTCCACCACCCTCATGGTAAAGAGTTTCCTCCTATTATCCAACCTAAATTTAAAACCATTGCCCCTTGTCCTAGTGCTACATACCCTTGTAAGTAATCCCCTTCTTGTAGGTCTCATTCAGGTACTGGAAGGCTGTTATGATGTCTCTCTAGAGACCTCTCTCCTCTCCAGGCCAATTCCTCAAAATACAATGTTGAGATTTTCTTTTTTTTTCCCTTCAATGATGTTACATTACAAATACAAGTGTACTCAGCTTCAGCTGTTACAGACAGCTTTTGGCAGCCATTCATATCCCCACATGGGGCATGCTGCCCTTGTTTAGAAAAATAAGCTCAAGGTTAAGAAAATTCTTTGAACTCCAGAGGCTGTACAATCTTCAGGCTTGACTCTTGCTTCCATCTCTAACTAGGAGCCCAGTTAAGTGTCAGATTTTTGTAGGAACTTGTGGAATGACACTTGATCAGAAATTATTTTTAAAAAATAATTTAAATATATATATATTAAA
>WBNM01041217.1:0-20793 GCA_013399055.1 Ramphastos sulfuratus
GTTGTGGCTAACTACTAAAGAAATCGCCAGACCACTTCAAAAAGTGTAAAGGAAGTGAAGTTCAAATGAGTGAGGTTGAATCAAAAGGCAAGGTTGGGTGAAAGAAGAACACGTTGCTTTGTACATGATGTGTTGACAAAAGAAAAGGGACTCATGCAGTTGAAAAAAAAGGAGAGTAAATTTAAATCTGAGCCAAAATCAAAGTTGGAAGCTGTTTAAGGTTATTTAATTGCACAGGTCAACTTTATTGCAATTTTACACCTTTTTGTTAAAGGATGTAACTACCTTTCAGATTATTGTTCATTTAGTTGCACTTGGAATTCTGTGTTGTTATCCCTTAGAAATGTTGATAAGGAATGTTCACAGTATCACAGTATAAGCAAGGTTGGAAGAGACCTCAAAGATCATCAAGTCCAACCCATTACCACAGACCTCGAGACTAGACCATGGCACCAAGTGCCACGTCCAAACGTGCTTTGAATGCCTCCAGGGACGGTGACTCCACCACCTCCCTGGGCAGCCCATTCCAGTAGCAAATGACTCGGTGAAGAACTTTCTCCTCACCTCGAGCCTAAACTTCCCCTGGTACAGCTTGAGACTGTCCTCTTGTTGACTTGAGGGGGGAAAAAAAAAAATGCATAAAAGGTTTCTAGATGTGGATGGGTTTTGCATCTCAGTTGCACCATAGGGGCTTTGCACACTTGTGGGGGCTCACTTCACCAGAGTAAGTTAGGAGCTTGGAGTGGAATTTAGTAGTTCCTTCACAGAAAATAGCCATGTTTTTTCTTGCTTGAGCCACCAGAGAGTTTCTATTACTCCAAGCAGATCTTTATTTTCTCTTATAAAAGCTATAGTTAAGCACTTCTGTTATTCTGAGCTTAGGTCTGAGTCCTGCAATGAACCCTTTGTGCCTTTCTAATGGTTATGACAGAGGTCATGGTTATATACCAGTGAGAGGGAAGTTTTTAAAACCATCAGTGGAATAAACACTTTTTTCCTGGAACTTTCAAGACTGAAATGGAAGCTTTGTTTTGTTTGGGGTTTTTTGTCATTTCACTTGTAAATTTTTCCAGATTAGGTTTACTGACACTTGTTTGGCAGCAAGCAATTGTGCGACATAAACGGATTTTTTTTTTTTTCCCCATTTAAAAAAAAAATCTAATTTCATGTTCCCTAAATTTCTGTTTCCTGTGTATTTGCTCACTCCCACATGAAGACTGTATTTCTGATGGAGAGCAGAGGCTAGGTGAATACTTTTTTCCTGAGATATACAGATAACTTACAAATGTCATTAGATTTCAGAAGTGGTCATAGACTGGTCAGGACAATGGGAATCCTTACAGAGGATAGCTCAATACTCCTATAAAGAAGACTTGTTCCCCCTAGCCTATACTTAAGAAGGAATCCAGTGGTGGATTTCTTCTTGGGACAGTAGAAAAGGCTTTTACAACAGAGCAGTCCTTAAGCTATGGTGTCTATCTGTTGGGAGCTGCCTGGCACATCAGAGTCTGTTGCTGTAACCTTCTTGAGTAATCACTTAGGAGGTGAGGTCACACCATATTAAGGACTGGAGCCGTCCAAAGCTTTAGTTATGTATCACAGTCCCTTTTGTATTTGAGTGCTCTTTTATTAGGATCTCCGAAGTGTATCTGCAGCAGCGAAGGCTGGCAGTACGTTAGGCTGCAGCAGTACAACTAGTATCTTAAGGGAGTGATTATTTCCCCTTTTTTGGCACTTGAGATGCTGCAGCTGGAGTAGTGCCCGGTTCTAGCCTCTGCTCACATCCCCACTCCAGTATAAGAGAGATACAGACAAATTGGAGCCTGTCCAGAGGACAGCCACCAAGATGGGTGGAGTACTGGATGCACAAGTAGAGGCTGAAGAGCCCTGAATATGCTCAGCCTGAAGAAGCAAAGAGAACAGAGATAATTGCTGTCATCAGATGTTTAATGGGTCATTACAGCCAGATGGAACCAAACTCTTAATGGACATGCACTGTGAAAGGACAAGAGGGAATAAAGAGACGTTAGAGCAAGGGAAACTTTAATAAGACACAAGGAAAAAGTATTCTCATGGTGAGAGTGGTCAAACACTGAAACACTTGCCCAGAGCAGCTGTTGATTCTCCTTAGTGATGGATTTTCAATACTTGTGTGGACAAGGCCTTGCAAAACCTAATGTCACTTTGAGGTTGGTAGTGCTCTGATTTAAGGGATAAACTCTAACAACCTTAGAAGGTCTTTTCCAACCTGTACTGTTCTAAACTCTTACACATTACTGACTTTATGTGAAGGACATAATTCAACTCTCTTGCCCAGATGTGGATACATCTTGGACTCAATCTCTTTCTGTTTACAATGTTTACATAATGTTATGTCTACCCTTTGGATTTCAAATTATATCCTTAAATCACTTTATCAGTTCAGCTCCCAATTCCGTTTAAATATTTTTGAAATCTGATTGTTCTATGAGAAAAAAGGAGAAAACCTAAGTTTAACCTTCAGAATACCAGTGTCAAGGTATGTAGTCTACTCTCTAATGGTGCTGTCCCATTATGTGTTTTTTGCCATCTGTTCATTACATCACGTTCATCGTGTTTGATTTGTAGTTGCCATGTGTTTCTATGAGGGTCTGAGATTATTGATGAAATCTCTTAAAATAAGCAAAGTGAAAGAAAAGGGAAAAAAAAAAAAAAGGCAGAAGGAACATTGGTAGATAACCTGGCTAGTTATGCATTATTATGCTGTTGAGTCTCCTGAACTTCAATAACCCTTGTGCTGCCTCCAGAGGTCTTTTGGAACAAGTTTTTGGTGCAGACTGTCTTCAGTTCTGTATTTCACAGCACTCTCATGAATCTTTGCTGTCTTTTTTTTTTATCATCAGCATTACTCTCCTTGATGTTTTTCATAAGGATCCAACAATGTGGTTGGGGATGTGGGGAGGTTAAGTTTCTTACACTAGGCTGTGAGAACTATGACTCATGCTAACCTTCATACATCAAATAATAGAGAAGTAGTCTAAAATCTAGGGGGAAACCGTGTAAATTTGCTCTTTATTAACGCATCTAGACTTTATTTTGGCCTCATTGGGATATTTGGAATCCATTTTGATATTGTGCACTTGAAATGTGTATCAGAAGTGTCCTAAAGTACATCCATTTTATTACTGTATTTATGACTGCTCTGAAGAGAAAGCATTGCTGTTCACATCACCAAGAGAAATATTAGCTGCATTTTTTTTCCCTTGAGTGGTTTGTATTTTGTTTATTGCTTCAGTTATTTTTGTTTTCCTATGAAAATATTTGATTGTCTGGTTTCATAATTCTTTTCTGAAATCTGTTTAGGCTTGGTTAATGCACATGTAATGTGTAAACTCCATATGGGGAAGAGTCTGATGTGCAAGTACTGTGAATAGGTTCTGGCATTGCTTTGAGCATGAACCTTTCAGTTTTATCTGGAGAAAAGGATAGGCTCTTAGTGGTTGCTTTATACATTTGGTTAGATGTCAGTTCATTTGCTCAGAAGTTTGCTGCCAGGTAATGTCTTTTTTTTTGTCTTTTTTCTGCTTTAGGCTCATTCTATTTTAATAATGACTATGGTGCCTTCTATTTTTATTCAAAGTGTTTTTTTCAGTATATATGTTTCTCAGGGCTACTCGCCTTATTCTGTCTTTCCCAATATAGCCCAGCTACCAGTCTCTCACAAGAAGCTGTATTTTCTATTATATTTTTCCTGTTCTCCAAAGCTCTATGAGAGACTTGTTTTTTCTGACTCCCAAGGCCTGATGCTGGGCAGTAAAAGACCCTCTGTTATGAATATCCCAGGTAAAAGGAAAGATTCAAGAAAGCATAGATGGCAAACACAAGGGAATCTCATCTTGAGAGTGGTTATACCATAAGTGATCTGCAGTGAAAGCAGGCAGGAAAATAGGCTTTTGCACTTAGCAAAAAGTGCTTATAGAAATAGTTTCAGAGGAATGTAATACATCTATTTGCTATATCCACAATAGTTTTAAAAAATTGTTACTACGTTTTCCAGTATGTGCTGCATAATGAACTGACTGCTGGTAGTTACTTTTATGTGAAGTACTGTTGCTGAGAAGAAGAAAAAAGGTTTCACAGAATTTCATATAGAATCTAGATTCTTTTTTGATTGGAAAAAAAACCCAACCCTTTAAGATCATTGAGTCAAACTGTTACCTAAATCCACCAAGTCTGGTGCTAAACAATGGTCCTCAGCACCACATCTCTGCATCCTTGAAACACCAGTGGGGATAGGGATTTAGCCATCTCCCTGAGGAGCTTGTTCCACTCTTTGAGAATCCTTCCAGCCAACAAGTTTCTTCTAAACCTCACTTGGTGCAACCTGAGGCCATTTCTTCTTCTGTCATTTGTTACTAGGGAGAAGAGATCAACACTCACTTCATTTCTACCTCATTTCCAGGAGTTGTAGTGAGCAACAAGATCTTCCCTTAGCCTCCTTTTTTCCCAGACTAAACAACCCCAGTTTGCTCAGATGCTCCTCATAAGAGGTGTTATCCAGACCCTTCACCAGCTTCATTGCTCTTTTTTGGACTTTATTCAGCACCTCAGTGTCTGTCTTGTACTGAAGGCCCCAAAAATTAACACAGTACTCAAGGTGCAACCTCATCAGTGCCAAGTCCAGCTGCAAATGTAGTTCAGCAACAGAGATAATTTAGCTGAAGAGAATTGTTTTCCTGGTCGTTGGAGGTTCTGGAGAATGTTTGAGTACAAATTCTGTAAGTAAAGTTCAAATCTGCTTTGCAGAAGAAAAGACTGATTTGTGTGGCTGACTGAACAGAGAGTGAGAGATCTCTGCAGAATGTACTGTAGCATCAGTACAGAACACAGGAGATAATTGTGAATGGGAGAATCTTGGTGGATGTGATAAAATCTTGCAGTTTACTCTGAGGTCTGTCACATTGATGTTTCATCTGATAGTAGTATTGTGCAGTGGTGAGATACCTGCAGCTTACTCCTCCTGTTGCTAAAGACAAAAGGCATAGAAGACAGACATGAAAAAAAGATAATGGAAAACAGTTCATAATACAGTTAGCTTTTATTGGCACTATTATAGACATATCTAGATAGAAGTATTGGATTAAAATCCTGAAAATTATGAGAAGTCTCAGAGTTCAGCTTTAAATTACACTTTGCTTTTTCAGCTACGCTAAACCTCAACATAGGTCGTGGATACTCTTGTCACTTGTGAGAGTTATGTTTCATGGACATCAGTAACAAAATGTAAAGCGACACTGATGAAGTAGTGTCAGAAAGTTGTGTTTCTTGCCATTGGAACCAATATCTAAATTTTATCAGCTAAATTTCCTTACTGAAGCTTGACCTATTTCATAAGTCATAACTGAATGGGTGTAAGTAGTTTACCTTGACCTTAGCAAGGCCTTTGACACCATCTCCCATGACATCCTAGTGAGCAAGCTCAAGAAGTGTGGGATGGAAGAGCAGACAGTGAGGTGGATTAGGAGCTGGTTACAAGACAGAGTTCAAAGAGTGGTGATCAATGGTGCCAGATCCAGATGGAGAGCTGTGACTAGTGGAGTCCCACAGAGATCAGTGCTGGGTCTGGTGCTGTTCAACATCTTCATCAATGACATTGTTGAGGGGACAGTGTCTGCTCAGCAAGTTTGCTGATGACACCAAACTGGGAGGCTTGGCTGGTACGGCTGAAGGCTGTGCAACCATCCAGCAAGACTTGGACAGACTGGAAAGATGGGCACAGAGAAACCAAATGAGGATCAACAAGGACAAGTGCAGAGTCCTGCATCTGGGGAGGAATAATAAACTGCACCAGTACAGGTTGGGAGGTGATCTGCTGGAGAGCAGCCCTGTAGAGAGAAACCTGGGAATCCTGGTGGATAACAAATTATCCATGGGAGAGCAGTGTGCCCTTGTGGCCAAGAGGGCCAATGGGATCCTGGGGTGCATTAAGAAGAGTGTATCCAGCAGATCAAGGGAGGTTCTCCCTCTCCGCTCTGCCCTAATGAGACCTCATCATAAGTACTGTGTTCAGTTTTGGGCTTCCCAGTGTAAGAGGGAAAGGGATCTGCTGGAGAGGGCCCAGCAGAGGGCTACAAGGACAATTACGGGACTGGAGCACTGCCTTATGAGGAGAGGCTGAGAGACCTGGGGCTTTTTAGTTTGGAGAAGAAAAGACTGAGAGGGGATTTAATAAATGTTTATAAATATCTGAGGGCTGGGTGTCAGCAGTGGTGGTGGGGGGACAGGCTCTTCTCACTGGCTCCCTGTAATAGGACAAGGAGCAATGGATGTAAGGTGCAGCACAAGAGGTTCCACCTCAGCACAAGGGTTAACTTCTTCACTTCAAGGGTCAGAGAACACTGAAACAGGCTCCCCAGAGAGGCTGTAGAGTCTCCTTCTCTGGAGACTTTCAAGGCCCATCTGGATGCATTCCTCTGTGACCTGAGCTCTGGCAGGGGGATTGGACTCGATCTCTTTGAGTCCCTTCCAACCCCTGACATCCTGTGATTCTGTGAAAGTGGGGGGAAAGGCATGTTTTCCATGAAGGCAACCATGTTTCTCAGTGAAACAAAAATAATTTCCAGTTTTCTTCTGATACCTTGAATCCTGGATGCAAATAGGCAGTGATATTCAGTAGTTATGTAACAGGGGTATCTTTTTCTTGGCTACTTGGTAAATATTTAGGCAGTGCTGGAGGGAATAAAAAACCACCTCAAAACAAATGAAAACAAAACAAGAAAAACAAATTACCAGAAATCCAAAGGGACATATAAGCAATAGAGAACATACATATTAGTAATTTAAAAATTAAGATAAGTATAGAGAAGGGTGGCCAGCAAGGAGGAGCTGCAAAGGATCTCTGGTAGTACTAGAGAAAAGTAGACATGGAAGTTCTGTCACTCAAATGAAGTGGCAATACAAGGCTGGATGTGTGGTGGTGTTCAAGGGGTTGTCAGAAGGGCTAACTGCACCCATTTTTCTGTATGCTATGCAGAGGGGGCAAGTTACTCCAAGCACTGCCTCTCGCCTTTTGAGTATTTTTATTCTTGTCATGCTATCCAAACTTACATATGTCTTGGTCAAAACTCATCCAAATTGGATTCCGGAATTTGGAAAAGCCTCTGGAGAGATCGTAGTGTGCTTTCCAGTGTAGTTAACTATTAAATAACATCCAATATTTTCTTTAAACTGATTTAAACTACTACTAATACTATGTTGTCTTAGTCTTAACACGTTATATACCATGGGAATTTTGAATTGTGATCGTTCACAGTGGCTTCATGCTTGGAGTCCTGGTGGACAGCAGGTTCTGCACAGGACAGCAATGTGCTCTGGTGGCGGAGAGAGCCAAAGCCATCCTGGGGTGCATCAGGATAAGTGTCCCCAGCAGGTCTGGGGAGGTTCTTCTCCCCGTCTACTCTGCCCTAGTGAGACCACACCTGGAATACTGTGTCCCATTTTGGGCTCCCCAGTTCAAGAGAGACCAGGACCTGCTGGAGAGAGTCTAGTGGAGAGCCACAAGGACAACTGGCAGACTTGGGGATCTCCCATACGAAGAGAGACTGAGAAACCTGGGGCTGTTTAGTCTGGAGAAGAGAAGACTGAGAGGAGATCTTATCCATGTATACAAATATCTGAAGGGCAGGTGTCAAGTGGATGGGGTCGATCTTTTTTCGCTGGTGTGCAGCAATGTGACAAGGAGCAATGGGTACAAACTGGAATGTAGAAGGTTTCACCTCAACATGAGGAGAAACTTCTTTACAGTGGGAGTGACAGAGCACTGAAACAGGCTGCCCAGAGAGGTTATGGAGTCTCCTTCTCTGGAGACTTTCAAAACCCACCTGGATGCATTCCTGTGTGACCTACCCTAGGGGATCCTGCCTTGGCAGAGAGGTTACACTCAATCTCTGGAGATTCTTTCCAACCTCTAAAGTTCTGTGATTGTGTGATCTTTCCTTGATTAGAATCTTACCATAAAAGGCTAGATTTCACTTACAGCAGCCATATAAGAAAGGAATCTACAAAGCAAGAAAAAGTGAAATGTGTAGCAGGTTAATTTGTCTTCACTGTTTTAACATTTTTACCTTGAAGTCAGATTTTTGGGTAAAGAATGTCAGCTTTTACATGCCTGGACTTCTTATTTTTAGTTTTACTTAAGTTAGACAAGGAAGACTATGAAATTTAATATTATTTTGGATGGAAAAAATGGCTTGTATTCTCATGATAAATCTGTTTCTTCAAAAGATGTTTCTTACCTATTTTGTCAGCAAGTTCTTGTATCTGGGAAGATTATTTCTGTTTTCTAGACAATTTTCAAATGATGCTGAGATGGCTAATATAAAGACAGCTGGATTTTTTTGTTGTTGTTGTACTGATTTATTTTTTCCTGAAGTTCTGAACACTTGCTCACCTTTTAATTTTTTTAAGAGCAATGACAAGTTACTCACATGTGTGTTTGCAAGAATAATCACCTTTAGGGGCAGTTGATTAGCAATGTATTAAAGAACACCTCGTGAAAGTATTATTATAATTGAATATGTAGAGGCATAATTCATTCCTAGGAATTGTGAGGAGGAGAGGCTTAAGACATATTTTGAAACATGGTAATGCCCCTGCTCCTATTCCATCATAATGCACAATAGCTTAATCACTTTTACATTGTGTCATTTCATCCAGCATGGGCATACAGAAATTACTTGTCTGAAGCTGAGATTTCACAATTCCTTTAAGCTAATCAGATGGGTTCACTCTTCCACTTTGCCAAACATTAGCCCTGTTTCAACTGTCAGGAGACTGGGATCAGGGAATTGATCTTACTAAGATTTTTTTTTTTTTTTTTTTTGGGGGGGGGTGAGGGTTGGTGGGGGAGAAACATGATTATCAAGTTGCATGTGGGTCAACAGAGAGGATTCTAATTGCAAATAGGCAAACTGCCTACTGGGCTATGCCATGATAAATATGATCAGCAAATTAAGGAGAACATTATCTCCCTCTGGTGCTGGAGAGGCTGCATCTGGCATATTGTTCAGTATTTGGAGCTCCTTGTTTCTGGAAGCATAGGGGAAAATTGGAGGGAGTCTAGCAGAGGGCACTCTTGTTGGACTGGTTCAAGAAGCTGGGCTTATTAGTTTACTGGGGTGAAGATGCATATCAAATTATAGGTATTTGAAGGAGAATTACAGATAGGATGAAGATGTTTTTGGCAGTGCTAGGTGACAGAATAAGGAAGAACTGCCACGAACTGTAGGCTGAGAGATTCAAGTTGGACCTTATAAGGCTGATACAGCACTGAAGCTGGCTACCCACTGGAGTTGTGGAATCGCCATCCTTGGTGGCTTTCAGGACTTGACTATCAATCCCCAGCTGATATGAACTCCTGCTGGCGATGGTCTGCTCTCAGCAGAAGGCTGAAACAAGATGACCTCCACAGGTCACGTGAACATTTCTCTTGTGCTATAAATGTTATTGTGAAGATGTAGCCTGAGTCTAAGACCTTTTCCAACACAAAATTAATAGTGATTTTATTGATTTAACTCCTGCCAAGACAGGTTTCTAAGGCAGGCTATGTGGCTGTATCTTTCCACTAATGGTGAAATCTTCTAAGACTAGTTTAGATTTTCACAGAATTGTCTACATTGGAAAAGATCACAAAGTCCAATCATTAGTTTAACACTGACAAGTCTTTGACTAAAGCATATCCCTAAGTGCTGTTTCTTGTGTGACTCTTGAATACCTCCAGTGATGGGGACTCTACCATCTTCCTGGACAAGCTGTTCCAATGCCTGGTAAACCTTGCAGTGAAGAAGTTTTTCCGAATATCCAACCTAAACTTCCTTTGGCACAACTTGAGGCCCTTTTCTCTTGTTGTATCACTTGTCACTTGGTTGAATAGACTCACCCCCACCTCTCTGCTGCTATTGGAGTGCAATGTGTATGATTTGGAAGCTTAGGACACCCAATTTCTCAGCAGTAACCATAGAATGTACAGATCTAAATAATTCATTCTCTTTTACACATACAGAGGCTCTGAGGAAAACAGTGCTCTGCATAACCTCCATGACATCTTATTCATGTGTCTAGTGGTTGTGGCTGTGTTTTTATTTGTTGCTCAGTCTGTATGTGTCAAGCACGACATAAAGGGTATCTACTCCTCCCTCACAGTAGCAAACTGCAGTGGGGAAATTCATAAGCAGAGGCTTACTGGTGAATCATCCACATCTATGAGGTCTGCTTCACACCAGCGTAGAAAAAGAGGTGCTGTTTTAAGTTTGAAATGATTTCCAGCCTCCAGAAGGCAAGCACTGATGAATTAAAATCCCTTCATGAACTGTCTCCAGGCATGCTGAGGTAAGGGAAGAAACCCCTGGGTTGCCCATGCACATGAGATCTTAAACACCTGCAAGAAGTCCACAAAAGCAGTGGTCTGGCAGGGATAGTGCTGACTCCTAGCCTTTCAGTAGCTTTTTGGCATGTCATAGCTGCAAGCCTTGTTCTGTTTAGACCCCCTACCCTGCTACAGGTTCACAGTATTTTTGCTAATTTATTTTAGTGAGTAACAGAGAGAGACTAATAATTTGTAGTGTTGAGGTGGGGACCTTTGAACAAAGAATGTCAAGAAGATTATTTGGCTTGTAACGAACTAGTGAAGCAGTTGTTAGTAGGATACAGAGGATCAGGAAAAAGTCAGAAGTTCAGAAACCAAGACTTAGCTTGTTCTTCCTTATCAATCAGGATAATAAACTGCGCACAGATGGACAGCTTCTCTAATTCAAAGACTTTCTGAGGTTTTACTGAAAGTGGGGAGAAAAAAGTCTTTTGAGCTGCTTCCTCTGCATCACATTGGCTTGTGGCAAGTGTGTTCTTTATCCAGTGCTGAAAAGGCAGGCCTGTATTATGAGACTAGGCTTTTCATGCTTTTCACTGGGGACTTTTCACAAGCTTGCCATAGGCGTGATGTTTTCAGTTTGTCAGATGCGCTGGGAACACTAGTAAGTCTATCAAAAGACAGTTCAACTATGTGTTTCATGGTGCTGAACTCCAGAATTACTTCCTCTCTATCATGCAACTTTATTCTGTTCTAAAAGTTGTCATCCACCTATCAGCAGCGGAAGTGCCTAAGTAAACATGTGTTTTGTTTTTTTTTTTCTTGTTCCTTGTGCGTGCTACAACCTCTGTCAACAGTTTAAAAAAAACCCTGTTAATCAGTGTTTCCTTAAATACATGAAAGATGTAAGGTCAAGTACCATTACAACAGAAGGTTACTGTAAGGCAGCCTCTTATCTGTATGGAGAATGTACTTCTAAATAACTGGCAGTGTCAGAGTGGTGCTATAAGGGTCAGTCTACTCAGTATATTAGTTTCATATTCTATGCTTCTGGCTTTTTGTGTGCATGTGAGTCAAGATCACAGCTAAAGTCCAGTCTCCTATTCAAGGGCAGAGATCGTTTCAGCAAGGTTTGGAATTGGATTTGTATATGCCACTCATGTTAATGAAAATTTAGTGCAAAAAAAAAAACCACTTTAAAATACACACACACATGCATGTGTATAGGTGAACCTCCATATCCATATATTTGCTTCAACCTACTCGTTGCTTTTAGAGGTGTGATTTTTCCGCTGAGTGTTAAAATGGAAATTTTAGAGATTTGTGCTATCTGTATTGTCTTGTTGTGGTAGAATTTTTTGAGCATATGAAAATTATCTGCTGACTTGATTACACTCCTTATGATTTAAACTGATTCTGATATTTGGATTCTAAACAATAGACTTGTACAGTTTGATGTTAGCAGCTGAAGCAGCTCGGGGGATATGTTAAAATATTTCCATTGCGTGTCTATGTATTGGTACATTATGTCAAATAATTTTTAAGACAGCCAACTTGCAAATAGTGGTGTGTGAATAAAATAGCAATTGTACATTTAGAGACAGTCTGTTTATGATGAAGTTTTTATTTCCCTCATTTCTGTACCTGAATATTTTGCGGAGTCTAGCTGCACGCTTATATTGGCTGTTTGACTTCTCTTGCCTGGCAGAGCTTGGAAGTCTTTCATGAGAATGGACTATAACAATTCTATTACTATTACTGTTCACTGCCTCTAATAATAAAAATATTAGGAGACTTAAACTTTTTATACAAGTGGCTGTTGTCACTGCAGCATTGTACATCTGCAAATGTGGAAGCAAAAAGTCCTGCTTTGTGAATGCATTCAGCTGGAGCCTATGAAGATGATAGTTATATAGATGTAACTAGACATTAACGTAGTTCTATTTTAAATTCCTTCCTGCAAAACCTCTTTTTTGAAAGCTATTTTGCAGCTGTTAAAAAATGGTTGCTGAAAATAGAATTGTATTTTTCATGATAACTTGGAGTTCTCAATGTTTTGTTATATTTGGATGTAATTATGGAAGATTTTAAAATCAAGAAATTATAATTGATCTCTTTCTCTTTGCAGAGTCACAGTGTACACTCTGTGGGGAGCCTGAAGGTGAGTTTGTTTTCCTACCAATATTTTTAAAAGCAGCTAGAATTGAACACTTGGATGTGTTCAATGTACATGTACTAGCATGTACAATAGACTGGAAATGGTATCAAATTATGAGAACCATTGAAAGATGTTACTCCTCTTAGATACAAAACGAGAATTGAATTAAGCTGAGTAAAGTACAGTACGTGCTCCAGGCAGGAAATATCTTAAAAGGACAAATACTCCATTAGAGCAAAACCTGAGATATGTACTCCTTATTCTTTTGTGTGGTTCTCAACTTGATGTAGCGTAAGGAGGAGTGTGAAGAGATGTTTAAAGACATCACTTTGAGGGTAGAAAACAAAGAAATTGGACATAAAAAGGAAATGTGAAAATGTTTTTATATTTGATATTACATTTGCAGAGAACTATGAGAGGCTAGCACATTTTAACAGGTGAAGTGAACAAATATTGCTTCTGAAATAAAGATAATTAAGCAACAACTATTATGCAGTGCAAATACATGCCCATGTGAAAATGTTTTGTTTGGGTTTTTTCCAAGTGACTAATTTAAATACCAAGGTGAGACCCACAATTTACCTAAGTGAACACTGAAGCAATGAGATGATGGGTTTTAAAGTAGGCTATTATTAACTAAAATCTCTCTAATTTCTTTATTTATTAACATTGGGGCTGTTATAAGGAAAATGTCAAAAAGCTGACCTTAGTTTCAAATCAGCCAACTGGAGTCTTTCTAAGAAACATAGTCTGGAATAGTAAATGTAAAGGCTGGAGCAAATTATATTAAATAACCCCCCCACCTACAGATTCTACACTGTTCCCAAAGATGTTCAGCTTTATATCTTGCACAGTTTCTGAAAAGTGCATTGAACCTCTAATGTTTTATAAATTTAGTAGGCATAAGTTATTAAGGGGTGAAGCCTAGAACTGAAAAGCCTGGACACCCTGCAACTAATGAAATAACTCAGTAAATTAAACACTAGTCATCTGCTTCTCCTTTGTTATTTACTGACAAATAATTGTTTTAGAGATTTGTTTTGACTTTTCATTCCTATAACTATCAGTTCTTGATTTGCTTATTTCCTTTGTCCTTTACTTGATAAATTTATAATGGCACAAATATATGTGGGAAAAGGAAAAGTGAGAGGTGTTTGCCTGTTGTGAGATTGCTTTCATGATACAGTTGTCCAACTTTGAAGTTATGCATTGGATTAGTTCTGGATTATTAGATGCTGTATCTGCTTTTTAAACAATACTTATTTCTTTTCATTACTAGTCTTTCATATCTGTTCAGCTTTGTGAATTTTAATAAATGTACATGGACCTTGTAAAAAAGGAATTAAAAGATGGTAATAAAATGTTTAACATTTATAGGACTAAAACCCCTCAATGAAAAGATAATTACTTGTATTGCTGTCGGAACAGTCCTGAAGAACACGATGTTCATTTTTTAGCTGAGTAGATACAAATTTTTCCCAGTTTGTCTCCTTGATCACCATACTCTCCCTTCAAACACAGGATTACTGAAATACTAATTATTCATTCTCTACCTCAATTGAAAAAATATTTACGTTAGTGTCAGTTTAGATTACTGACAAGCTTTAGAGTTTTTTCCCTTGCTAGATTAGCAAAATTTCTTATCTGACACTAAAGATCCACAGAACTTTTAAATAGTTGCTCAACAGATATGTCTTCAGTTTTTAGAAGGCCATTCTAAATGAAACAATGTATTTTTTTGTATAAATCAAACCCCAAAACTCAGCAAGTCAAATCTCAAACCCCAGAATTTTCGTCTAGAACATTCTATAAATTTTACTATGGTTTCACAGTACATACAAGAACAACTGAAAAATTTAGCTTTTTGCAGTTTTAACTGGGATTCCAGGCTCTCTTTCTGTAGATCCTTCAGAAATTTGAGATGCTCTGTCTTAGTGTGTACATTTTTAATATCTGAGGGAAATTCACAGAATATCAGTTAATGGTAGCTGCAATTTACATCCAGGTTGCTTTCTTCCTACTGATTTTTGGGGGTGGGGGGGGGAGGAAATCAAATTTCATTAAGTACATCTGTAAAATTGTAGAACAGATACACCATGGATAGGCCTCCAGTATTAAATTCTGAAATAGTAAGCAGAGATTTATTCATGAGCTAGAAGTGGAGGAATCACCCTCAACTGGGAGAGAGAAAGACAAGGCTTTATATCTTAGCACTTCTGAGTGTCTCCGAAACTGTTTATGCCATTTATCGGAAAACCTACAGGAAGCTAGTTGTGAGTTTCTGAGCATCTTCTGCTGGTGACAGAATGGAAGTGTATCACAAGCCACAAATTCTGATTGTGGAACTGGTTAATTCAGGCCTGACCGTTCTTGTGATGGTTCATCCTTTTCTAACCATCACTCCTTTCAAAACCAGCAGTTCAGTCCTGATTTACCAGTATGTCCAAGTGTAATAGGCAATGACTGTGTAAAACTTTGCAAAGCTTTAGCAATTAATGCTGCACTTCAGGGAGCAATTGTATTTATCTGCAAGCATGTTGTTGCATAGGTGTAGAGCAATGTGAGTGCATGTGTTGTAGAGTGGAAAAAAAAAAATACCAGAGAGGTTGTGGAGTCCCTTTCTTTAGAGAGTTTCAAAACCTGGATGCGTTCTTGCGCGGCCTGCCTTAAGTGATCCTGCTTTGACAGGGCACTCGATGATTGCTGGAGATCACTTTCAACCCCTATCATTGTCTGATTCTGTGATAGGAGAGTGAGATATAAATTATCAGAATACAGATTTAATGTTTCAGTGTTACACCTGTGTAATTTGTGGATCCATAAATGTGTGCACGTGTCCTCCCTTGCAGCCCATCTAAATAGAATGAATTGGACAACACTGAGATTTGAGAATCAGTGCTTTGCATGAGCTGCAAAGGTTTGTGTTCCATTTCAGAAATCATGGGTTTGCTCCATGTTATTGACAAGCATGTCGACTATCATTCCTGTCAGTGTGAGATGTTTCAAGACAAGGAACCTATTTTATACTGAGAGGAAACTAAAGTTACAGAGCCAGTGGTCCAATAAATCCTGTTTAGTGTAGCTACTTTGAGATGCTCCATCTTCTGGAAATGCAAGAACGGCAATGACGTATTTTCACATGATAACAGTTGCCTTAGAGGAAGTGATCTGCAGCTGGCAGATGATGTTGTCATGGTAAACTCTTGAGTTGTTTTGGATGTTTTTTTGTTGGTGAGGAGTGTTTTTGTTTGGTTTTTTTAATCCCTGTTCCTATTTTAAGTGGGGATGGTGTAGACACGTGTCTAGTTTAGTCTTTAGCAGAATATGCTGGCCGTTGTAGAAAAATTGCTGCCATCATGAGAAGTTTCGGTAACAGTTGTCGCTATTAATCCTCAAGCTGATGTTTCTGTCCTTTCTAACTCCTGGTATTTATTCAGAGAAGTTTTGGAAAGAGCTACATTGAGAAATATTTTCTATCTTACCAAAGCAGCAAACAAGTAAGTTTGCACTACTCTGTCTTCTCAAAGCCTATACAAATTGATGCTTTTCTTCCAGGCTTTTTTAATATTTGTGTGACTTTCTGGTTCTATTCATGCCTTTTGCCGCTATTTTATGATTATTCTGTTTCTTTCCTTCTTAGAGATATATGAGCAGTCCTGTAAAATACCAGCACTTTTCAGCTTCTCTGGAAATCATGGAGTCATAAAATCCTTTGAGCTGGAGAGGACTTTTAAAGCTCATTTAGTCCAACTCCTCTGCATTAAGCAGGGACAACTTCAACTAGATCAGGTTGCTCGGAGCCCTGTTCCACCTGACCTTGAATGTTTCTAGGGATGGGACCATCTACCAGTGCTCTGGACAACCTGTTCCAGTCTTTCACCGCCCCCATCATAAAAGATTTCTTCCTTGTATCTAGTCTAGATCTAGCCTTGTAGATATGATCTCTCTGCCCTTGCATATCTGACATCTCATAAAGTTACAGAATTTAGCTGTGCCATGCACTTTCTTCTGTATGTAATTCCTTCAAGAATTTTACCTAAGAATTTGGAACTGTTCAAAGAGCCAATGCATACATACTGCCTGACTCCAAGTCTCAGAAGATTGAGAAATTTCTGAAAAATTACATATCTACCAATAAACCCAAGCATCAGAAGATTGACTGGTTTTTTACTGTTGATTTATGTTTTCAAACTGAGATGCCAGCACAACTCTCTCTGTGAGAAGAAGTGAGCTTGTGCTAAATTTTTAGCAAATTCGAGGCTGCTGGAGTATGTCACTCATCCATACAGAAGTTTGTGTCAATTAAACTTGGGATGGTTTTTAATGTGATTGAAGTTTGAGGATAGATGTAATAGCTTTTTTGCTTTTTAACAAAAGAAGTTTTGAAATAAAAACAAATGGTACTGTTGAATTGTTTGCATTTGCTCACAAAATGGATAAAATATTCATTGGAATTTAGGAAATATAAATATAAATAAATTACTGACAGTAACAACAGAAAACATCTTACTTTCCTTGAGAGAAAAAAAATGGCTTTTTCAGAGAGCAGTGGATTTATTTCACATACTATCAGCTTCGGTGCCCTTTGTGCAGTAGTTAATGCTAGTGTGTTTGAGGATTGGGGAGAAAGAAGCCTGGGTTTTTTTCCCTTTCCTGGTGATTGTAGTTTGTGGGTTTTTTTGATTTGTTGGTTTTTTGTTTGGTTTGGGGTTTGGTTTCTTTTTTTTTTTTTTTTTGGTGGTGTTTGAGTTTTTGGTTTTGTGTGGTTTTTGTTTTTTTTTTTTTAATGGTTAAAGAATGCAGACAGTAGGTAGCTGAGAAAAATACCTTAAACTTGACACTATGTCTTAATATTGATGATAGTCCATCTGGGTAGTTCTGGCTCAGAACATGAACATTTCCATTGATATCTAGTGGAAAATTATTACAGGCATATTAATAACTCCAGAGAATTTTGCTAATCTAAACATTTTGTAACCAATCCACACTGAAAACTGGCAGTTTTGCCACCATTAGCAATGACTTTCAAGAGTCCTGTAGTCTTAACTTTCTATTCTTATGCCATATTTACTAGAGCAACAATTATCAGCTAGAAAAATTGTAGTTACTAAGGAAGAAAGGTACATTTCACAACACAGAATCCTGATATTTTTAAGAAAACAATACATAAAAGTAGGCTTAGTAGATTTTATTAATATTGCTTCTTTCGCCCTGTTAATAAATGTTTCATAGTTGTTTGTTCAAATTACAGTATCACAGTATAGCAAGGTTGGAAGAGACCTCAAAGATCATCAAGTCCAACCCACTACCACAGACCTCAAGACTAGACCATGGCACCAAGTGCCACGTCCAAACGTGCCTTGAACACCTCCAGGGACGGTGACTCCACCACCTCCCTGGGCAGCCCATTCCAGTGGGGAATGACTCTCTCAGTGAAGAACTTTCTCCTCACCTCCAGCCTAAACCTCCCCTGGCACAGCTTGAGACTGTGTCCTCTTGTTCTGGTGCTGGTTGCCTGAGAGAAGAAAGCAACCTCCTGCTGGCCACAACCACCCTTCAGGTAGTTGTAGACAGCAATAAGGTCTCCCCTGAGCCTCCTCTTCTCCAGGCTAAACAATCCCAGCTCCCTCAGCCTCTCCTCATAGGGCTTGTGCTCGAGGCCTCTCACCAGCCTCGTTGCCCTTCTCTGGACACGCTCAAGCACCTCAATGTCCTTCTTAAATTGAGGGGCCCAGAACTGGACACAGTACTCAAGGTGTGGCCTAAGCAGTGCAGAGTACAGGGGGAGAATGACCTCCCTGCTCCTGCTGGCCACACTATTCCTGATGCAGGCCAGGATGCCATTGGCCTTCTTGGCCACCTGGGCACACTACTGGCTCATGTTTAGGTGGGTGTCAATCAATACCCCCAGATCCTTTTCTGTTTGGCTGCTCTCCAGCCACTCCGAGCCCAGCCTGTAGCTCTGCATGGGGTTGTTGTGGCCAAAGTGCAGCACCTGGCACTTGGATTTGTTGAAAACCATATTACGTTATTGTTCAGTCCATGTATGACTGAAATAGTTAAATAGATTATTCTGCCTGCTATCAATATAATGATCTTTCAGAATCGTACCTGTGATGATTGGCTAACGCTGACTTGTCTGTGGGGAAAAAATTATGTAAATATAGGATCATGATCTTTTATCCTTCTACTCTGATCCACGTGTATACCAGCACCTTGGTTTTTAGGAACAGTCACATTCATGTGCCTGTGTAAACTTCCATGCTAACATTTAAATAACAGATCCTGGTAAGGTCACCCCTAGTATGAATCTTCCTCCTAATCAGAGTATTTTAATTCTTTACTTGCTACTCTCAAAGTGAAGTCTTTTGATTGTTCTTTTATGTGGAAAGGTTTTCAAGTCACATAGAAATGTATTACTGTCATTCTTTGTGTAGTCTGTACATAGTGAATTTTTTTTTTACTCTTAGAGCAAAGGGAAATATGCAAGTTAGTTATAAGAGAAACGTTTTTTAAAAACCCTGCAAAATCGGATCTTATAAACCTAAATATTTTTAAGTCTTTCTGGACTAATAGACTTTTGTCCATTACTTTTTTTAGAATAACAAATGATAGTATATTCACAACAAGCCTCATTCTTGAACTGTGCTATGGTTTATATAAAGTGATTAAATATCTGTCGTGATTTTTAGCAAAGAGTTATAGTATGCTTTTAGTCAACCAATACTGACCATGTTGCTACTTTGTTCAAATGAAGGCTGTATGAAAATAAACAGCAAAAGTTGTTTACGGTGAGCAAAAGTTGTCTTCAGTAGGGCTGCTAAAGATTTAGTTGCAGATAAATCTCTCGGTGTCTACTTACACTTAAAATACTTTTAATTTTCAACTCTCCTAAATTATAGTTTATATTTGTATACTTTGCAATGTTATATGTGGCATTAGCAAAATTAGTATAGAACAAGGAATAAAGTGGCCCTTTTAGTCACATTTGGAATCAGGAATGGATTATATGAAGGACTTGAACCTATGCAAACTCAGTGTGAGATTATGGTGACCTCCGTTTTGGTACGTTATCTTATGGTAATCTTAAAATAATGAAAAATAAATTCTCAGGTGCATTTTTAAGAAAAGAAATTATTTTCTTTAAAAACATGTTTTCCTGTAGTTTAGAGTAAATTAAATTCATATTCAGCTGTCTCTACTTCTCATACATAAACAGATGTACTTCAAAACTACATTGTTTTCTTTGTTGTTTTTATCTACTGATTCACTCTCTTGGGCTGTGCAGACAACAACAACAAAAAAGCTGATTTAATTTGGACAAATAGGATGTAATCCCAAATGCAGAAGGTATTTGTACATTCATTTTACATTGTTGTGATTAAAAAAAACAACAAACAAAACCAAACACAAGAACCATCTCATCTTTCCTGATCCCATACAAATGCATAAATGAAAAGCTGATTTGTTTTCTGAGGTTGAATAGTTGTCCTCAAAGGTTTTATCAGTGCATGCTTATTGTAGTGTTAGTAATGTGAATATCTCCTCTGCCAAGACTGAATGAAGTTACACCTTATTTAGTCCTATTGAGGTCAGGACTTCAGTGTTTTCTGCAGTAGGGACCAATGTAAGTAAGGTCAGTACAGCCTGCTGTACTTTTAAATTAACCTTTTATTTGAAATTAACTTTTGAACAGAAGTGTATAATGTGTATATATGCACACAGACGCTGCTTTTTCTTCCCCATTTTTCTTATTCTGCTGTTTAGCACATTTTTTTGTTACACGTAATGTCCTGGCCTGGGTAATCATCCATGTATCATATTTGTTTGCTTCAGGTTAATTTCTGCAGTAGCCTGTGTCTCTTAAAGATGTTATTTTAGACATATGAATCATAAATGAGAGAGTTTCCTTTATAATGTGAACTGTGTTTTCCCTTAGCTTCTAATTTTCATTCTAAGCAATACTTAGGGTTTGTGTACTCATTCAACTGTAATACTCCATTGTACATATACATAGTAGATCTCTCTTGAGCATTAATGTCTCCTGAATATTGCCTCCAGCTTCTGGCGTACTTTAGATTTTAGAAAGGTACTTTTGTATCTTTGTAGTATAAGAAACATGATGGATTTTAACCAAAATATAAAAGATTTTTTTTCAAAAAGGAAAAACATTTCAACAGTCTGTCGGGGAGGGGTAATTAGGTACTGCGAGACAATATTATAAAAATATTAATATATAATTTATTAATATTAATCGGAACTCGCACCACCCCCTACCACCATTTAATAATAA
>WBNM01041217.1:20863-97430 GCA_013399055.1 Ramphastos sulfuratus
CCCTATTTACCACAGGTGATGGACAGACCCCGGACCCCAGACTTAGTGGTGCCAGGTCCTTTGTCCCTTTTCCCGCGGTTACTCTCTCCCCAAAACAGAAGGAGAGAGAGCAGAAAAACATGTCTGCATAAGCCAGGATATGTACAAGCCCAAGAGGCCTGTTTAGGCCTACCACGACACAGTCATTCCATTATTTAAGTTGCAGTGGCAGATACTGTTGTAAGTTTTAGGTTTTGGAGGATATAACTTGAAGTGGACAGTTTGCAAGCTGGATTTGACTTCTACCCTGTCACTCCCTTGATGTATCCCTTAGTCCCAGGCTCAAGGCATGTTTACGTGGTCAGTCTGCAACTGATTTACAATGAAAGTGAGGCTTGCCTCGCCTTGCAGCTCAGTCTAACAGGAGCCTTGTGCTAAAGGGAAATTGCCAATGTCTTTGCCATCTTCTAGGAAAAGCTGAAGCTAATTCTTGATGTAGATTTGAACATCAATGAGATGGACAATGCTGTACATTGCAGGATCTTCTGTATGCAAGGTTGAGTTACTATTTCTCAGTGTTTAATTTTTTGGGGTAGGGAGAAAGTCTGAAAAAAATTAGTGGTGGTAAGATTTGAGAAGCACAGCTGTGGCAGACAGTGAAGAAAAACTTCCTTTCCTGTCAACACACACTACAACCTTTGAGATCAAATATTTCCAATCCATCTTTTGAAACCCACTCACAAATAAACGGTGCGATTGTTATCACACACATCTCCTCAGTCAGAATGAAATGTGTATATCATTAATTACTTGTACTTTGATTCTGGATCACCAATATGAAAAGGTTAAGAAAGAGTGTACTAGAAAAAGGAACCTTTTTCTGAATACAAAAACTCCATTAATTTAAGAGTTTTCCATGCAGAAGGAATACTGACTACTCCTAGATGTACATTTGCATAAATCTTAGATAACTTCTGGCAACATTCATCTCAGTGATGTATGAAAATTCTGAGCTTTTGCCTTGCAAAGAGCTACAATTGATATTAGTGGAAATATTAAGTAGAAAAAGAGCAAAGGCTTTAACAGCAAAGAACTTCAAGCAGAATGATTCAGACTCTGTACCTGCTGATTACTTTCCATCAGCTTTCATCACAGTTTTAGTCACTGGAATCATCACACACCTTATAAAATATTAAAGCCAACGTTTGTCTGTAATGATAAGTGACAAAGAAATAGAAAATAGTAGTTCCAAATACATTTTCAAAGCTATCTGCTGACCGACTGTCCATGAAAATGAATAATATGATGGCAGCAACCGTGTTAATAGCAATTACCTCGTGCAGCTGCATATTAAGCAAGCTCTCCAGTGCTTCTCTCTGAAAAATGTTTCTGAAAAATCTTGATGTGGTATTCTTTCAGTTACTTGAAAGCCCAATTTCCAGGTGCATCAAGGGGCAACATGTCTTCCCCAGTGCTGGTTTTACAGATTTTAGCCCCATGAAAAGTAGTCAAAACCTGAGTCAGTGGGTTCTTTTCCCATAGCTTATTTTTATGTGTTACAAATGGACTACCACTGTGTGCCTCAGCATGCCTAGTAAAATGTTAATGCTGCACAAAGATCATGGTTCGGTCTCTTTGTTTTACTTAATGTAACCCTTGAAAAGATAATGGGACAAATGCATTCTGTCTGATACAGGGCTTCATACGGTGCAGTGAGATACTTGGAAGAAAAAAAAATTGTTGCAGTTTTTACAGTGGACTAATTTTTAATTAAAAACCACAGATGTCGAACTCCATTTCACTAATGTCCGTTATCAGCCTTATTTATGAGATGCACTATCTATTAATACACAGAAATAATTTCGCTTTCAGCATATGTGGCAGTAACGTTTTGGGGATTTTATTTTGTGTCGAATTTTCATTCTGCTGTTACCTTTTTTTGTTAAGCATATTATGACAGTATCCTCTTTTGAGAACTGAATGCGTGTGTTTGCAAGCCACACTCCATTCTGAAAATTTCTTAAAGTGCCTCTCGGCTAAAATAAAGTAGTTACACTCTTGAGAGAATTCCCTCTCAACAGCCTTTGTGCTTTAACAAGAGAATCCAAAACTAGTGATGGAACCGCATTCCTAATGTAGATTAAGTTGTGGACTTTAACTGTCTCTAAAGCTCAAAGTTAGGATTTAAGTAAGGCCTTAAGTTAGCATTATGAATGGCACCATGGAGATTTTATTTTTGCCTTTTCCTCAGTAATCTTCAGTTCATGATATTTAATTTCCTTACTGATAAAGGACATGTGGGTGTTTTCTTTTTGCTTTTGTTTTCCTTTGCATTTGCTCTGTATAAACTACTGTAAAAATATTTTTCTACTAGACATAGTGACTTTCACTATGGTGAAGCATTTTATTAAGTGATCCTTTAACCACTTCAATATTTTTGCCTTGTATCGCCAAAACAGCACAGAGTAGCTGAAGGGTATTCCTGAAGCTAAGCCATATATAAAAGAATAAAAATCTATGCTAGCATACTAGACACTCAGATCAAGAAGAGTCCTCGCAGTTCAAATTCTGGTCATTTCTTCTGTTAGCTATAAATGTGTATGTTCTGTTTTCTAGCTAGCCAGCTGCTGAGATTTGAAACTCAGCTTGGGAGAAGGGTTTTTTTGGAATTATTTCATGCTGTAAAAATGTTCATAGGAAAGAACATGTTATTGGTGTCTCTACCATGAGAAATTCTTTAGAAACATCAATACATAGTTTATGAATTCTGCTTGATAACAACATTTACAAACAAAGAAAAGCTGGGTCTGAGTGCACTCTGTCTCAAATAGAAGTGCTGTTCATAATCTATATTACTACCAAATATCTTCATACTGATCTAAACCTAAAAATGGTGACAGAAGATAATCTTGCTTTTAACAGAAGACTAACACTGAAGGGCTGCTAAACTTCAACACCATAGTCTTAATTGTAGCACCTACAAACCAAGAGAGATTGCCAAGGGGAAACTCGGCTTTCAAGTCTGAATTCCAAATGTTTGGTAAATGAGCAACAGATTCACTGACTGATGGGGATCTTCAGGTAGCAAAGAGGTCGAACTCCATTTAACAAAAGAGAAGCCAGAATTTTGGAATAGGAGTAACATTTTAGATGGTGGACCTTACGCAAGAGCAGGATTGTGAAAACAAAGATCTTCTGAACTACTGTAAAAGAATAATCAGGATCTCCAAGGAATGAAAGAAGGGAGATGTCTGTCTGTTTTGTTTTTATGACAGTGTAAGCTGTTGTTCTTTTTCCAGATATGACTTCAGTCATAATAAACTAAATGTGATTTATATGCAAAATGTTTATAAATCTTGTCTGTTAACATTCAATGCCTTTGATTTTTGGAAAGGAGAGAGAAGCACGTTTGTGATCCCCTAAAAGAGCATATCTGAACTTCGAGTTCTCATCCTGTGAGGTGATAGTAGAGAGAGCAGGGAAAGATTAAACACACCCATTTCTCTTACTGGGGAAACCAAATACTGTAAAAATGTTTAGCAAAACAGATCGCCTGTGTATGTGACAGAAAATGTAACAGAATATGGATGGAGCCCAACTTCATTGGAATTCTTATTCTATTCCATTGATCCAGTGTTTTCCACCCTCACAGCCACATAATGCCTTTCTTCCATAATGAGTTCACAGTGGCAAATTCTGTATTAAATGTTGTTACGAATGATGCACAATTAATAATCGATGTTAATTTTGCTATCCAGACAGATTGTTAATAACTACAAAAATTGTTTATTAACATTAAATCTCGCCAGAGAACTTATTTACAAGGTTTGAAATACACAGTTTGGAAATTTATACATACAGGGAACAGGGGAAACTGGAACCCTTTAGGAGGTAACTAGCAAATACAAACATTTTTACTGAAAGAGAAGATTTTAGCGATCAGTATACCACTTGTGGTTAGTTATCCTGCTTACCAACTAGATGGACACAGGAAGCTCCTTTCTGCTTAAGGCAGAAGGCAGTTAGTGATTACAAGAGGCTTTAAGTATTTACTCAAAAAATATTATCAGACAGTACCCAAAGCACATGGAGGGGTTGCTGTCACTGGTCTCAAAACCGTTAGAGGCTTTGGAGTTTCCCAGGCTCTTTTCTGAGGCAGCTGGGAGTCTGGCACACTCTCTGACCGGGTTCCTCATGACTCCCAATTCAGCAGAAGCTTGCAGAGGGGCAGGCAGGATGCAATGCAATGTATAGTCTCGGTACAACGTCATGCTGGCTGTGCAGGCTGATTGCCTGCAGGCGTTTAGAGCCTGTTCCTTGGTCATGGAGTTCCACACAGCTCAAGATGCCATGAGGTAGCAAGCAGGGATACAATGGCAGAGCTCCCCTTGTGCTACCTGCTCATCCCTTTTTATCAATACAGCCTGAGACTAATGGGCCTTTGGATATAGATTAGCCAATCAGGATGGTACTTTGCCAAGCTTGACCATATTAGCTGAAGCCTCAGGGCTTTTGTCCTCTTTCCTGCAATTGCTTCCCCCAGCACAGAAGGAGGGGGAGCAGGGGAACATGTCTGGCCAAGCCAGAATCCTTACACTCAGTGTCTCCAGATTCTTTGTCCTCTTCTCTGTGGTTCCTTCTCCCCAAAACAGAAGGAGAGGAGAGCAGAAAAACATGTCTGGGCAAGCCAGGACATGTATAAGCCTATTTTTGTTTAGGCCTACCGCAACAGATGTGTGTAACTGAGTAGGCATCCCAAACTGAAATGATTAATTTGGTTGAAATGACAAAGTTAAGGAAATTCTTGCACTAAGTTTCTTCTGCAAGACAGGTGAGGCTGAAAGCTTTGTGCCTGCATCTCTGCTCTACCTTTAACATTATCTTTCAGAAAAATCAGCCTCTGAATATGAAGACATAAAGACTTGTGCAAGGTCTTGCTTACTCTATAAATTTTAACTAGACATTGACAAATCAATCATTCCAACTCACAGGGGAAAGAAATAGGCAATTTGTTACTGTCATCAAGAATGATGGAGATAGCAGTCAGAAGAGTTAGAGAATGATCCAATGAAGCACTGACAGAAGCAAAACCAAAATACGGCGTTGGCTGACTATGCAGTCAGCTGCTGTCCCTGCTGACTGGTCCCAAGGTCTTTGCAATTGACTTGGGTCTAAATAACTAGCATTCTGTAGCAAACTCAAGTCACCCTCTCAACTGCAAATGAGACTACTCATTAAGAGTCGAATCTTCAGACAATTAAATTGATCCTTAAATTAGTGACTTAAGTATTTAAAGGTAATGTTCCGTACTGTAATTTGGGACACTGCTGCAGATCCATTATTGAATAATGTATCATGTTAAATATTACACTATTGACACAAGTAAAAAAAAAAAAAATAGTCACTGTGTGTGACTTTTTTAGTATGTATGTATTTTTTGCTTACTTGTTTGATTTCTGTTTTGTTGGAGGATATTTTCTCCAGAAAAACGTTCTGCCAGACAGTTAGATGATTCCAACTAAGAATTTTTAAAAACCCAATGAATCAACATTGTGGTGGTGGTGTTGCTGTTGTTTGTTAAGGTTTAAAAGCTGTGGTATTAAACAGTGCCACAAAACACTGTGATTTATTTCTGAGAGAGGTGTAGGAATCCCAAATAAGGATATGAATATGGCTTACTATCAAGAGTTCTTTCAGATCTGTATGTGTTTTTGACTGTAGCAAAAGTTCAGTGTCAGATTTTTAGCTGTTGTGACTCAGTTGGGCTCACGTCACGCAGTGCTGTGCCATGCAGTAGACGGCACGCAATGTGACCACAGCAATAGATAGTTCAGAGGCAGAACCTAACACATACAGGTAGTTAATACATACCTGGAGCCCATACTGCAGTCAAGATTTTTGTGCTGGTTTTATAGAGATTGGTTGGTTACTAAATTCTGAATTTCAGATTACCGGCTTGTTTTGGCTGGGTTCGGAGAGATCTGCTTAATAAGCTTGTATGTTCAAAAAACCACATCAAAAGTACAATGGAGGCAAAATCGATTTATGAAGTAAAAATGGACACTGTTTAGCAGAAGCAATGCTTCAGTGTAATTTGAAGAAATTAATGATAATTGATCTTACACCAAAATGTAGGAACAAGCAGGGCAATTCCAAGAAGTGCTGGGATCATCCACTCTCACTGGCTTAGAAAGACATAAATGCATTGTAAACGTTCACAGCTTTGATATTGTCTTCTGCTCTCCAATTCCTTGCAGAACATTTTTCACTCTGTGCTATACATTTGTCTGTCTCACTCTGAATTTAGAGCCCTAAATTCACATATAATTCTTCCTGTTTCCTTGTAGCATAACATATCATATTCCATCTACTGTTAATATATGCACAATGGAGGATTTTGTTTTTTATTTGAACAGGTAATGCATTGATTAATAAATGCTGCATAATTTATTGAAATACTAATTGCTCGTACAGCGATAAGTTAAGCTTCCTAGCAGTACTGAACTTTTGGCAAGCTTCTTTCTGGCTGTGATTTTTCATGGAATAATGTTGATCCAGCATCTCTCCTAAGGAGAAGTGACTGTAATTAATACTAATTTTAAAGAGGTGATGTGAAATTTTACTTCAAGGTTTCTTTTGTGAAGAAAATACCAGACTTGTTTCAAAAAAAAACTTGCCATGGAAAAGTAGAAATTCAGATGGCAATGTACGTGGAAATAGTTTGTGAAATAAATATAGTCAGTAGCTGATTGACAAGCTTGCCTTCAGAAGATGAGATACACTTCAGCCCCTACTCCACTTACTTCAGAATAGGGACACTAAGCTGAGAGCCCATTTTTCAGGTCAATGTTCTGGTCCAAATTATAGGCTAATGTAGAACAGATCTCTAGTGGTCTGTATAATCACTCTTTCTTTGAGGCAGTAGATGGTTCTTTATCCATAGTGGTCCATGAGAAATAGACAAACAAGTGGAAGCAAATATGGAAACAGAATTAACCCACCTTTTGTGGTTCCTTTTCTAAGGAATAAAAATGAAACAAAGGAAATGCATGGCTACAACAGTTCAGTGAATTATTCTGTTTTCGTAGCTTCCATTTTGTAATTTCCTATGAATTACATTTTTCCAGTTTGAGATGTGTTAATGTGGTTAATCATACCTAAAGACCTAAAGCCTCTTAGTATGTATCCCAACATCTTTGAGAGACATCTGGAGAAGCATCACATTTTGGAGTGTCTTACCTTCATTAATTTCCAAGGGTTAATTTCAAAACAAGTGTAAAACAAGTGGCTTCCTGCAATGACTAATCCTAGTCTGGCCACTGAATGTCTATTTTTTTTGTGTGTGTGTTTTCAGAGAAATAAAACCCAAAATAATAGTCTGTTCTTCAATGTGTTTTGTTCACCCTCAGTTCAGTTTGTGTCTCTTGCCAGTTTACTGTGCTGAGTAGTGAAACAACCTTGATCCTCAAAATGCATCTGGATGTTTACATCAAGTAACAAAAGTGAGCTCAAGGGCTGCTGTCTGAGTGCACATCAAAGCTTCACTGAGTGGATTTTTTTCAGTTTTGTTCTTTTTTTTTTTTTTTATGAGGGGAAAAAAGTTAATGAAAATAGATCAAATTTATAATTAAGCATATAGCAGGAATTAAGCATAATTCTGAAAAAAGGGTCATTTTGCTGGCATAGTATCCATATCCATCCTTTGTCTCTCCTCAAACTCGTGTGTGAGAGAAGGCTAATTAATCAAACTATTGCCCTCTTCCCTTATGCTTTTGTGTTTGCCTTTTCTTATTTTTTTTTTTTTTTTTTTGCAGAGCTGTATACTTAAGGGATAAGATAGCTGCATAAATGGACAGAGGAAACTTTAAAGAGCAGTAATAATAAATTAAAACAGATAGTTCAGAAAAGTATTAAATATTTTGAAAAGTCCTTCAAATTATTCTCTGCTTCCACTGCTGCTTCTCCCTAGCTGTCCGTGAACTGCATGTGGTTGTAACAGCACAAGTGTCATATGCTAGTAAGTATGATGCTTGACAGCATTGCCCTAGAGGTTCAATTACTTGGGTGTATGATGATGAATGAAAACTGCTGCAGCCTTCAAAAGATCTGCAACAGACTGGCAATTATTTGATCAACTGTGGCATCCCAATTAAAGCTCTTGTGAGACTGGAGCCTTTCAGTTGTTACAGAATATGCCTATATATGTCAGAGCTTTGGCTCTTCTCAAAGCACAGTAGTAGAATAGGGGAAAAAAAACCTCACAGGATTGTAGTTGCTGTGTTCTGTCTGGAATACATCTAACCTTAAGATAAATATTTCTGTATCTGAGGATGAGCAAAGTATCTATTGACACCTTTACTTGAATAAAGTGGAACAATCTATTCTTGGAGAAAATCCAAAACTGGAGAGGTTATAAAGAAAACAAACAAAAAACTCTTAGGATAGAGGAAGGAAGAGCTATGGAAGCAGCAAAAATATTGCTGACACAGAATTATATAAAAGCTAGCTTTGTGAGTCAAAGGATTATTGTCACAAGATGTGTACATTCTACTGTTAACCTTTTGGGCCAGGAGAACAGTGACAGCAATCCTCCACAGGATCTCAAGAAAGTACGTGGTTGCCAGCCCTTGGATCATGAGTAGCACATGCAATTTTATGTGTAAGATTCAACTGTGAAATTGTTGCATGGTGTCAACCAGCAACTTGAGAAAGGTTAATGTATTATTCCTTTAGGTATCTGCTCAGCTGGGCAATTAAGCATATGCTTTGCCTGAAGTGTTCAAGTTGAAATATCTTATTATATTTCAGTAATAATTAGCTTAAGCCTATGCTGACTATTTTGTTGAATTAGGTATATTTGTCTGACAACTGTTGAAAAAGAAAGGTTGTTTGTGTACATAGCTCATAGGATTGCCTCTACTACCATTTAATTCCAGTTGTAAAGTAAGTATTGGAGTGTAAGTATTGGCTAGGGTCTTATTTGCCAAGTCAGGCTGAATTGTCAAGAATGTAAACCAAACTTGTAAAGTGAAAAAGGATGGAGAAAGTGGGCGTTCAGGGCTGTATCTTGGAAATTTCAGAGGTATATGTCTGCATCTCTGTTGTGCTATATTTGCATAGTGAAGTTAGCAAAAACAAAGTCAAAGTAAAGAATGACTTAAAATTCTAAAATCCCAGGATGATAACTGAAGTGGGACCTGTTTATGAAATACTTTCTATATGGAAACTCATATTTTAAAAGCTTACTTACCATGGTAACATTGCTGCTGTTAAATGACAATCAGGATGCTTACATCTGTGTTATCAAACTACTGCATTTTCTACAGGAATCCCATGATACTTCCAGCATTTAACTCATCCACTGTAAACACAGAGAATGAAGCTTCATTTGCTGTTTAGCAAAGTCGTCTTCAGGTGTCTTTGCTGTTACAAAACCAGCCCAAACCTGTTTTGCTTGCAAGAGGCCTTCAGACAAAATCACGTGTGTGTGTGTATATATAATATATGCGTGTGTGTGTATGTACGCCACTACTGTCATTGTAGGAAAATTTGAGCTTAATGTGTTAAATGTGATTGATTTACTGCTTAATGTAAGACTTCCTTGGTGAGAAGTGTGAACAGTTAATGACCAGCAAAATTCTGCTATGTATCTGTAAATTCTAAAAGCGTTTTACAGTTAATTGAAAATGTTGTCTTGAAACCTGTCAGGCTAGGAATATTCTAGCTCCTAATAGGAAGTCTGCTTTCCATACATCGAATTGTATTGCATTTGTAAATGGTTGTAAGAGAAATAATCTTAGATTTAATAGCTTTTCTTAGATTTAATAGCTTTAATACTGAAACTTATTTTCTCAACCATAACTATCTTATCACTCTAATATTTGAGCTATATGAATGTTTACTTTTTCCTGTAAAATTATGGCGAAATACCTGGGGAAAAATATTTTGACTAACCTACCACTTACTTATGAGTGCTGTTCATCATTAGCTTACATTTTAGCAATGATGTTATTTGTTTTTAGGTCAATCCAAGGAAAACATCAGAGGAAAGGTTGTGCACTGCAAGAACAGCTTAGCATGATGTTAATAGTGGATGAAAACAGGCTATTCAGGGAAGTGGTGAAGTAAGCATCCATGGAGGCATTTAAGAGACACATAGATGAGGGACACTGTTTAGTGATGACCTAGCAGGGTTGGGTTAACAGCTGAACATGATGATCTTCCACCCAAACGTATTCCATGATTATTTTTTGTCAGTTCTTTTTCATTTTGCCTTTATTTTGTACATCTGTTCATGTCCTGCTTGTCCCTTTAGTCACTCTTAGCAGCTCCTAAAGAGTGGGCGGCCTCTCATGAAAGAGGTAAATGCTCTTTTTTTTTAAAAAACAAATTCCCAAGTCCTAAACTTTATAATCCTTGATGAGCAAGGATGAGGAATGTTTTTAACTAATCCACATAGATTTTGTAAACTTGATCCTAAACTTGTTTCCAAAACTTAAAGTATCTGTTGATTATTCAGCTGCTGCACAACTAACCATTGGTGGAATTAGGAAATGAACCAGCTTGCTTTAAAATGTTAAAATATGGTCTGTGACCTATAAATGAACCTTAGAAACATAATCCCAAAAGGGTATTATATTCTGAATGTCTGACGTGAAGATAAGGACTGAGAAAACATGAGAACTATGAACTCCATTCCTAACAGTCCTGGGTGGGTTATATATCTCAGCTGCCTACTGAGCCTGTACACCTTTCATCTCTCATAGCTCTAGGTTATTCATCATTTTGCAGATACAGTTACTGTCCTTTCTCCAACAAGTGCATTACCCAGCTCATCTCTCTTTGTTGTTGTCTTTTCTCATTCCTCAGCAACTTCAAAATTCCTTAGACTCACCTTCAAACCTCACATGTGAAGCCTGCCTACAGCTTGGCTTACACTTGGCCCTGCTGTGACTTGTTTACTTTGATTTAATTAAAATGCACCCATCCAGAACTGGAGGCACATTACTGACTGCCCGCCTTGCAGAACCTTTAATTTCTGCAGTATTTTTGCATTGCTTTCTCTCTCTGCCTGGAACAACCTCCTTCTTCAATTACAAGAAACCTAAAATTTCTCCTTCAAAACCACCTTTTGAATGCTTGTGAGGACTTAACTACCAAACCTCTATTTTTGTCGTCTTTAGCCAGCGAGGAATTTAATTTATTTCAATCACTAAGGTAATAAACCACTGCAGTGCGGAAGGTTTATGCCCAGCTCAATCTTCAAGTCATCATTTATCTGTGGGTTCTATTTTTGCTGGTGATGTTGAGATTTTTATGTTAGAGTCAGGAGAGTAGCTTCAATATATAAGCATGAATTCCTGTGCCATGGTTGAGAGTGTTGTCCTCTATTTTCTAAGTACATTTCTAACAGGAAGATTTAGCAGATGGAAAAATCTTCCTATGTGAACCAGTGTTTAATAGTGCTCACTGCTTTAAAAAAAAAAAAAAAAAGACTTTGTCTTTTTTCTTGTCAGTTTTTCTCTGAAGTTTAAAGCAAAATCAAATAAATAGAATTTATTAATCTTTTAGATGATTTGTTTTCCAAGCAAGGGAACTTTTATTTTATTCCTTTTTGTTTCCTTACTTTTCTCTCCATTTCCATTGTTGTCCCTCCAAGCTGTTTCTCATCCTTTCTTCCTGCTCTATTCTGGTGCTGCTTCTTTTCTATGCATGTTGCTCATCTATTCTGGTTTTTGTTTGGTGGTCTGCTTTTTTTGTACACTTTAGTCATAATCTAATATCCTGCACCTTATCCCTGCAACAAAGAGAAATAATCATGCTTCAAGTCTGCTCATCTGGCTTTTGAAGACCTTCATAAGGTGACTTGAATCTTCATTAATTGTAAAACCAATGACAGATACAGACATAAAAGAAAACTGCAGATATCTGTTCTTGGTCAGATGAATCTCGCTGAATAACTCCTTCAGCCTTCTTGGGAGGCTTGAACTGCTGAGGTGGTGGAGTCACCATCTCTGGAGGTGTTCAAGAGATCGTTTGAATATGACACTTGGGATATGGTTTAATGGCCATGGAGGTCTTTTCCAACCAAAACAGTCCTATAATTCTATAATTTGATCCAACTATCAGTCAGGAGCTGACACTGTCTGGATTTCTTGGTTCTGCCTCTGCAGTCTCCACAGACTTCTAATGGTCTGATTTTTGTGTATAGAGAGTATGAAACACTTTTTGCTTATACATTGCTGGGTGAAGGATTATCACTGTTACTGGAAGCAGAAGTAGGTGGGTAAATGTTTTTAGATGTACTAGAACCTTAACGTGGCACTTCTGATGATAACATGTCCATGGGAGGAGTGCAGAGAAAAAGCAAGGGCACTGCAGTTACAGCTTTGTTGCTCCTGGTGCATATTTGTTTGCTGGGCTTGTTACAGAACTGCTTCTCGGGTTTTTTTTGCCTTTTTTTTTTTTTTTTTCTTGATACACCCATGTTGTGTTCAATGCAATGCTGTATTCACTGATGCAGCCAGGGGAGACAGTTGCAAGTCTTGAATTCCTTCAAGTGTAGCTGCAGTTGCTTGGAAAAGACTTGGGAGAGGAAAAGAAGGGTTCAGGCCAGCACAACACTCAAAGAATTTAGTGACTGTTGGAAGATTCCCTGTTATACAGCTGTTCTAGAAATACACCCTTAGAAAGGTTTGGGGTTTCTTTAAGTAAGACTATGTGAAGATTTGTAAAACTCTTATGTGCCTGTAGAATACCTTTTTTGCTTTGCCATTGGGCTGTAAAAACATTAGGTGTTCTGGTATCCATAAGAAGATATTTATCAGAAAGCATTATACAGGCAAAAAAAGACCTTGAGAGATCTGAAGTTCTTATCTGCAGTTTCAAATCAAAAGGACATTTTGGCTAAATATCTTAATTTCTTTCATTAATCTAATTTTGGTTTAGGTTTCTTTATTTTTGCTTGTTTTCGTGTTCCAAATGATGGCTACAAAAGACAAATCAATAAACCAGTTCAACTGTAAATTACTTCAGATTACAGTACTGTGTTTTTTCTCTCTGTTTTCATGATGATTTCAGGCCCAGAAAATCAAGCATTGCTGAACTTCACCCTGACTCTAAAGGTGGTTAAATCTGATATAATACTGTTTTGAGAGGAAAAGGGTGATGCTACACAAATACATATTCTATTAATGTTTCTTTTGTTGTTGAAGTCTTTAGAGTATGCTTCTAGGTTTGCTAGGGTTTTTTTATTTACGAGGACTTTTACTGATCATTGAGTTACTTGGTTATCTTTGACATGCTTGGTTCTATTTTTTTTTTTTCCTAATGAGTGACACATTTCTTCCATTTATTCAACTCTGACATTTAGTATAGTTTTGACATTTTGAGGGGTTTTTTTTGAAGGTGTTGTTTTTTTGGGGGGGTTAGTTTTGTTTGGTTATTTTGTGGAAATTTTGGGGGGGATGTTGTTTGGAGTGGTAGGGTTTTTTTTGTTGTTGTCTGTTTGTTTTAGTATTTTTAAAATCTGCATGATGAGGAAGAAATTTTACTTTCCTGTAGGTTAGAATGTATCCTGTCTCCTACTTTGATTATATGTAGCCTGAAGAAAACCAGCTTTATTAGATATGTGGATCATTATAATATGTCAATCAAGTGAGTGAGGCTTGTTTTCAGCAGTAGAGGTTGTGCTGTCATGAAAGCTCACATCCCTAGAGGTGTTTAAAGACACCTGAATGAGGTACTTAGGAACATGATCTAGCAGTTGTGTACAAGGAGGTGTTAGGCTATACTTGGACTCAATGATATTAAGATCTTTTCCAATCAAGTGATTCTATGATTCCATGATTTTCATCAGTTCTACCCTATTTGGATTCTGGTTTTGTTGTGTTGTAAATTAGAAAAAAAAAAAAACATTGGAAAGGCCTGGGGTGGTTTTTTTGTTTTTTTGTTTTTTTGGTTTTTTTTTTTTAGTGCAGATACTTTCATTTCAAGGTTTCAAAAAACTTTGGTTTGTTGACCTACAAGAAAACGTTGTTTTTCCCAAATGTTTTCCAATCACTTTGGTGTTTGTACAATACCAAATTGGTATTGGTTCAAGGGCTTTTTAAACCATTTTTGGGGAAGCTGAAAGAGTTTTTCATAAGCAAGAGATTCTTTTTGCTAAGCTGCACTGTCCATCTCAGTTTTTCACTAGAGCAGTCTGTTCCTAAATATGCATCTCTATTGGCTTTCCACTCTACTGCAGCAGTAGATTCTGATATTAGAGAACAGCGAATTTAGAGTACAAAAATGTTTGAATTACTGAAATTATACAGTATTTCCTATGCTTCTGTTGGTCTGCTTTATCAGCTTTGATTATATTTACCTTCGCAAGGACCTTATCATGTGTGTGCATTGCATACACGCATTGCATTAGCTGATTCATGTCCATTACCTTTTCACCTGGAAATTCACTTGAAAGTTTGACCAAAGTGGCAAAGCAAAAACTTCTTTTACCTTTCTAAGAAGATAAGTAGCTGACACTTATCTCTCAAGATCTTAAAAAGAATTTGGTTGGACTAAGTATATAGAATATATTCTGCAATTCTTTCTTTATATGCAATTTAAAGTTTACATTAATATGTTTCATCAGAAAATAGTTGTTTCTGGCTCTGTGAGATCAGTCAACTTTATTTTCATTTTCATGTCTTCATGCTGGATAAAGCTGACTGCCAGAGAGCAAAGGCACTGATGTGCCTTTGAACAGGTGTCACTCTCAAAATCCACTACACAGGATCTTAAGTGTGGCTTGGGTTAACTGTACCTGTCTGTCTACATGAGATTTTCAGTTGAATAATAACTGCTATTGGCACTAGCAGTGCTGGTAACAGTGACTGCCCTCTGACTCTACAGCCTGAACATGATTGAACTGCTTTACTGCATACCATCATGAAGACCTTTTTATGTTTTTCAGTCTACCTGAATAGTCTACAAAACATGTTTGTGCCAAAAGTACATTAAGTATCATAATGTACTTTATTTTTTCTCATAATTCTCAACATAATATCCAGCCTAGTGTGAGACTGTGATAATTAAACTCTGTACTGAAAGCTATGTGCTTCATGGATCATTGGATATGCTAAGTACCTTTCAGTAGGACTGTCACCTGTATTTATGTTGTTGTACGCAATAGAATAATGTCCTTGGCAAAATCAGTAGTTATTAAGGTATTTTAATTAGCTTATTTCTCTCTTTTTAATGAAACATACAAATAGGATATATTTTTTTTTTCCTTTGTGCTCCACCTAATGAAACCAAACATCTTAATTCAAGTAGGTCTGGTGAGCTTTTGGTTCACTTAATAAACTGTATTTGCAACATATGATGTGTTCTCTGTTGCAGTTGATTTTACACGTCCTTTTACCTTTCTCTAAATTGGAACAAACTGTTCAAAGCTTGAATTGGATAAACAAATCTATTTTGTGTAATTCAATAACTGCTGATAGATGGTTCATATTGCACAAGCTGGGATGTTACCAATAAATTTTCTCCTCTCTACCATGGTACCAACTCAGTATCATTGAAGAAAAAAAAAATAGAATATCAGTTTGATTTTAATAGTTTTTTTCACTTATGACTGTGGGTTTCAGAATCTTATTTAATTTTATATTTAATTTTATGTTTAACTTAGCTATTAGAAGTAATCAGATAAAACAGGCAACGGAGTACATATGTATGAACGTCCACTTCCAATGTATTCAAATTCTCTATTTTGATTTATCTGATAATGGCATGATATCAAATGTGACTTCTTTATCTCGCTTTATTTAAAAAATACAAAGAATTAGGCTTTTTACAACATTAACAGAAGAAAACCACAGGGAGATGTGGAATGTGTCTCCTAAAACAAGAGGCTAAATCTGTCTGACCTCTTTATGGAAATAAGCCAAACCTTTATAAACAATAAAAATAATTAGTCAGTGTCGTTTCAGCTGGAAACTACCTGTAAGGTCATTGAGTGCAACCATTATCTAACTCTACTAAGTCTGATGCTAAACATGTCCCTTAGCACCAGATCTCTGCATCTTTTAAAAATCCCTCCAGGGATGGGGATTCAACCATCTCTCTGGACAGCCTGTTCTGGTTTTTGAGAACCATTTTTGGGAAGAAATTTCTTCTCACATCAATTACAAACCTCCCACACTGCAACTTGAGGCCACTGGGAGATGAGACCAACACTCATCTTGCTCCAACCACGTTTCAGGTAGTTGTAGAGAGGGAGAAAGTTGATATTCCTTTAGCCTCCTTTCCTCCAGAATAAACACTCCCAGTTTCCTCAGCCGCTACACATGAGGCATTTTCTTCAGTCCTTCCACCAGCTTCGTTGCCCTTCTCTGGATACGCTCCAGTGTCTCAGTGTCGCAGGTTAAACAGAAAACAATACTGTTGTATTTTTTCCCCCAAAAAGACATTGCCATTTCAAGATAAAGAATCAAGTTTCTAAGTAAAAATGCTACTTATTGTAGGTGACATTTTATCACATATTCATCTAGGAATTACAGTTCTTATAGAAGTGTCTTGGTGGTGTCCAAGCTATACCCAGATGAATGAGTTGTTTGGTATTCTGTCAGATTGCCAAGGAGTCAGGTCCCAAAGATTGCCTAACAAAACACATTCCTTAATTCCGAGTGTGCTCACTGAGGGCGTGGATCACAGAGAGCAGCAAAGTGAAACTTTGCTTTGTGAAAATGGATGCTTTTTAGGGGAAAACAATATAAAGACAGTAAAGGTACATGTGATGATATTTTGATTCCTTGTTTGTCTGCTTCGAAATGCCATATTAGAAATCACAAAGCACTTACAATTTTTTTTTTTTCCTAGTCCAGCACAGTAACAGCTCAGCTCTGTTCTGCCTCTGAAAGCTGTAGATATTCTTCAGCACTTAAAGGTGTGCGGGTTGTTGATCTCTTCAAATGCAGTGCTATGATTGCAGTAATAATGCAAATGTTGAACCAAGGTAACACTTTTTAGGTATGCACTCCCCTAAGCGTAGTGCTATGTCTGCAGAAGGATGTAATTTAAAAATTAAATTCATTTTATTTGTATTAAGAGAAATGTCTCTGGTGATTTCCCTAGGAACAATGATGACCTTTTAGTTATAGCTGCACTAAATACGCTTCTACATAAGTTTGAGTACTTTGAGTATTTTACAGATTTTATGTCTTTTGATGGTTCTTAAGTGTTTATTTGTTTCAAATTTATGTTGTATTGTGTATTTACCAGTCTGCCCTGTTTTGTTTATGCTAAGCTAAACTGCATTTATTCACATAGGAATCCCAGTTTTTTTAGCTTGAGATGCTGGTTCTCAGTCTGATTTTGGATCAAGAGGAATTTTTCACCTGTTAAAGTTTACTGTGTGCTTACGCGAAAGAACTTTAAAGCCATTTTGGGCTGGATGTCCATGTTAATAGTTGAATGATCAATGTCATACTGATGGTCTCTGCTTGTCCAGTCTGTCTGGAAATCAAAGCAAAACTCCTATTATTCAGAGATGGTGTGATGGAGATGGAGTGAGTGAGATGGTGGAGACGGTGTGGTGGAGATGAAGTGAGTTGATTCAACTTCATAACATAGCTTCTTTATGATAGAAATTTTGTCCAGATTATCTCAGGAACTTAGATAATGTCAAAGATGTAGCCTGTCACCTCTTCAAAATTCAATGTAATGACTTTCACAGTCCATTCAAGATCGCAATGATTCTTCCAATGTCAGCCCTATCAGGAGATGTTTTCAAAGATGAAATTGCCATCATACTCTTTCCAGTCAGTAATTATCCAGTTGTTAAAAAATATTTTGTTATTTAAACATCTGAAAATCTGCACATACTAAGTTGGCATCCAGCATCAGTGGATAATGGAAGAGCAACTGATGTCATCTGCCTGGACTCATATAAAGCATTTGATATTGTCCTGCATGACATCCATCCTGGTCACCAAATTGGAAAAATATGGACTTGAGAGGTAGGCCACTGGCTGGCTGCACTCAGAGTTGTGTTCAATGGCCCAATGTCCAATGGAGACCAGTGAGAAGTGGTGTCCTTCAGTGGCCGGCACTGAGATTGGTGTTGTTTAATGCCTTTATGGGAGATATGGACAGTGAGACCAAGTGCACCCTCCGCAAGTTTGTGGATCACACCAAGCTGTGTGGTCTGGTTGATGCACTGGAGGGAAGGGATGCCATCCAGAGGGATTTGGACAGGCTTGAGAGGTGTGCCTAAGCCAAACTCATGACATTCTACAAGGCCAGGTACAAGGTACTACACCTGGGTTGGGACAATCACAAGGGACCTGGGTGAGGAGTAGCTCAAGAGCAGTCTTGAGAAGGATTTGAGGTGTCAGTTGATGAAAAACTCAACATGAACCAGCAACATGTGCTTGCAGACCAGAAGGTCAAGCGTATCAACAGATGTGTGACCAGCAGGAAAAGGGAAGTCATTTTCTCCCTCCGCTCTGCTCTCGTGAAACCGCACCATAGAGTACAGCATCCATTTCTGGTGCCACCAACATAGGAGGGACATGGAACTGCTTGAGCAAGTCCAGAGGAGGGTGAGGAAGGTGATCAGAGGGCTGGAGAACATCCCCAATGGGGACAGTCTGCAAGAGTTGGGGCTGCTCAGTCTGGAGAAGAGAAGGCTGCTGGAGAGACCTTATAGTGGCCTTTCAGTACCTGAAAGGGATCTATAAGAAAACCAGGAAGAGACTTTTTACAAGGGCTTGTAGTAATAGGATGAGAGGGAAAAGATTTAAGCTTGTGGAGGGTAGATTTTAACTAGACATTAAGAAGAAATTCTTTGCAGTGAGGATGGTGAGATGCTGGAACAGGCTGCCCAGGGAGGGCATAGATGCCCCCCCTCCCTGGAAGTGTTCAAGGCCAGGCTGAATGATGCCTTGAGCAACCTAGTCTAGTGGAAGGTGTCCCTGCCCATGGCAGGAGGATTGGAACTAGATGACCTTTAAGGTCCCTTCCAACTTAAACTATTGTATGAATGTATGAATCTGTGAGTCTCCAGCTATGATCAGTTCATTCTTTCAGTAGTTTAGAAATCTCTGATGTTGAAAGTGACATATATTACTTGCTCCTACTTGATTTATCTGTAGTGGTCAACATCAAACAACAGATTCAAATAGATGGCAGCAAGAGGAGAAGTCAAGTAATTTAGTCCAGTCTCTGATCTCTAGCAGAATGAACTACACTTAAGAAGCTGGAACATATATATATATATATACACACACTTTAAAACCTTCCAAATAAATGATTCAGAAATATTCCTGATTTCTTTCATCCTAACAATTGAAACATTTCTGGATATGCAGATTGTTAGGTTGTTTTGTTTTGTTTTGTTGGTTTTCAGTTTGGATTTTTTTGCAGATTACATTGGTTACTTGTTTACCCTACAGTGGTTGCTGAGCGCAGCAGGTCACCCTTTTGTTTGGAATACATCTGTGCATCTTGGAAGAATATTGCTCTGTCACTACTCAGTCTTTTCATCTTTAAGCCAATTCTATTTCTTGAACCTTTACTCACAGGTTATATTTTCTACTCTTTATCTAATCCTTTTTACTGTTCCCTGCAATTTTCTTCATTTTATCTCCATCTTCCTTCAAGTGCTGTGAAAAGAGGGCACTGCATTACTTGGAGCTCACTGGTGCTGAATTGAAAACAATTATTGCATTTTTATCTGCTTAGTTTACTCTTTGTGTTTTGACTGTCTTTGATTGCTGTTTTCTGGGAACAACACTTTGCATTTGCCTCTACTGAGTTCCAGCCAGCTGCTGAAGCTTCAACTTCTAGTTTAAAAATAACTTTTATGTTATTCTCCGGTGTGTTCAGAACCTTGCTGCCTTTAGTTTAACAATCAAATCTGGTCTGGTCTTGGCCATTAAAAGTGGAACTGATGAAAACACTTGGTAAATCTTAGCCCTGATTTAGTCACACTTGAAATCCTCTTCCAGTTTGAAAGCGAGTCATTGATAACTGTTCACTGAGAGCACTTTCTGGTTGGTTGTCCACCCACCCAATATCTCCTACCTTAATGTTTTTATTAGAATATTCTATGGAATACTGGCAGAAGCTGTAATTAAAAGTCAGGGTATATAATAACTTCCCCTTTATTCAGTTAGCTTCTCAAAGAAGGGAATTAGATTGGCTTGATATGATTTCCTTTTGACAGATGCATATAGGTTGTTTTGCTGTCTTATACTCTTAACTCACAGGTATAATGTTTAATATTTAACTCTGAAGGTACTCATTTGACTAGATGGTTCTCTATTAACACTGAGAATTTTTTGCTGATTTGGGGTTTTATTCCTTTCTATACAACACTTACGATTCACAGAATCACAGAAACATTCTGGTTGGAAAAGGCCCTCAGGATCATCAACTCCAATCATTAAATCCTTGATAAGTACTTTTTTAATATTTGGAATTCTAATAGCTAATTTTGTGACACTCCAAAGTTAAATTTTTCAGTCTCTCAGTGTCTGCCCCAGTGCTGACATTTAACTGATCTATATCTTCTTTCATCATGTTTTCTTCTTCAGTGCATTTTAATACCCTTGTTAATTCTGTTAAGTGAGTCTTCACAATTTCTTTCATGTGAAGATTTAGGAAAAAGGAAAGGAACCTTCCTTTTATAATCTGTAATTTGGTCTCTGTTCTTTGTTTTATTTTCATCATTCAAGTATAAGTATGGACCCTTTCTATTGCCTTCTTTCTTCTAGTAAGACTTTTTTTTTCCACACTAGCCATTTTGATTTCCTTTTTTATGGACATAAACTACTCCTTTATCCTCAGTAATACATGCTCATCATCTTGCGTTTCTATGATTTCTTTTCTGCTTTCAGATAATTAAAGTGCTTCTATCTCAGCCAGAAAGATCTCTAGTTTTGCTTCCTTTCTTCCCTTCACATACATGTAATTGGACTTTGTGCATTTGATAACATAGAAGTGAAGTTTTGGCTAATGGGAATATTTGCAAACTAGATGCCCAGACTAGTTGAAATGTGGCTTACTTTGTACACTTACTAGGATGTGTTCTTTGAATCGGGTACTAAATATACTACTTTGTTTTTTTCAGACTGAGAAAAGGCAAGACAGGTTTCATAATGTACACACAAAGATGAAAAACATTCCATGGGATTGGTGAAAACAGAAACAGCAGAAGATTCAGCTTTCAGCAAACTAAGTTCCTTAGATTAGCAAGTTCTTAGTTGCTTGAACTTTTCTGTAGCTGTTCCCGAGAAAAGTCAGTATTTCTGCATGTGAGGTTTTTGCTGGGACAGTACCAAGAGTGGCATAGCTGATGGGATGCCATTTTATTTTCTCAAAGGTTAAAGGTAAGTCTCAGAAGGAACAGGAAGATACTGCCTCTGAGACAAATGTCAATCACATGATCAGTTACAATTTGTTTTATGGAAGACAGCAATTGCAGAGCCTGGAATTCCGTAGGAACCACCAGCTGGAAGATGTTGCATTTATCAATGCCTTTGCAGTCAATCCTAGTTCTAGTTTCTGTATTAGCCCTGCTTAATAGCACTACCTGTCTGTCTCTACTGTTTCAGTCATCTCTACCTTCGCTTGCTCCCACTCATTTTCAAGAGACACTTGAGTTTTCAAAATTAATTTCCCTTATTTTACCCAAACATCCAGTTCATTCAAATATTAACTATGATAGCTGTTTTCCTAATTTTTTCCTCCTCAACTTTATCAATCAATTTCTGATTATTAATTAAACTTAGATCTGACAAAACCTTCTCCACCTTCATTTTCTCCTCAGACCTCCTATTACGACATTGAATAAATTGGACTTTTCCTTCTTCCTGAACTCGGGGAAAACATACTCCATGTAGAATACAACACTTCCTATTTTTTAAAATTTTTTCCTGCTCTTACAGCATTCATTATACCATTCAGGTCAATATTACAAAAATATTTCGGTAACGTTGCTTGTTTAGTAGGACAGATAGAATGTTCTGTCTCAAGAAAAAAATATTTCATAAAGAATTCCTGAGTAGAAGTATGTATGCCAGGGTCTAGCAGAACTTTATAAAATACAAGCTACAACTTGCTTGAATCAGGAAATAATTTGAAAAGCTACAGTGTCGGCAGCAGTTATTTTTTTCAGTCAGACGAAATAGTTTCTTCTCTGTAGAAAAATATGTTATCATTCAGCAGCAGACAGCAATACACTCTACTTGAGAATATTTGCCAGATAGTGTTATATGGATTTCTAAGGCTTTAGATAATATCTCCCCATTTATCATGATGCTGTTTGCAAATGCAGTGAAGTCAGAAAGCATCACTACATTTTTTTTTTGTGTGAATATTTTTTTTTTATTCTGTCATACTGTTTTTTTGAGAGATAATCAAGAAGTGTGACTATTCCTGCTCAGACATCCAGTCTGCTTTCCTTTCCGCAAGTGACAATGTCTACACTGGATGTGAAAAACAACACACATGCAGATGACTTAAAATCATATGGGAGTGTTGATCTGCTCAGAGATAAGACAGGTCTACAGAGGGACCTGGACAGAACATCAGAGGTCGGAAGAGACCTCCGGAGATTGAGCGCAATCTCCCTGCCAATGCAGAATCCCCTAGGGCAGTTCACGCAGGAATGTATCCAAGTGGGTTTTGAGTCTCCAGAGAAGGAGCCTCCACAACCTCTCTAGGCAGCCTGTTCCAGTGCTCTATCACCCTCACTGTAAAGAAGTTTCTCCTCATGTTGAGGTAAAGCCTATGTTCCAATTTGTAGCTGTTGCTCCTTGTCTTATTGCTGGTGACCAGTGAAAAGAGATCAGGCCCATCCACTTGACACCCTTCAGATATGCGTATATGTGGATAAAATCTCCTCTCAGTCTTCTCTTCTCCAGACTAAACAGCCCCAGGTTTCTCAGTCTCTCTTTGTATGGGAGATGCCCAAGTCCCCCAGTCATCCTCGTGGATCTCTGCTGGACTCTCTCTAGCAGGTCCTCATCTCCCTTGACCTGGGAAGCCCAAAACTGAGTACAGTATTCCAGGTGTGGTCTCACTAGGGCAGAGTAGAGGGGGAGAAGAACTTCCCCAGACCTGCTGGGGACACTTATCCTGATGCAACCCGCGGTGGCATTGTCTCTCTTGGCCGCAAGGGCACATTGCTGTCCCACGCAGCACTTGCTGTCCACCAGGACTCCAAGGTCTTTGTCCACAGAGCTGCTTTCCAGCAGGGCAATCCCCAGCCTGTACTGGCGCCTGTTATTCTTCCCCAGATGCAGGACCCTACACTTTGTCCTTTTTGAACTTCATAAAGTTTACCTTCACCCAGCTCTCCAGCCTGTCCAGATCTCGTTGGATGGCAGCATAACCTGATAGGCTGTGGCTGATTTCATGTCATCAGTGAACTCAATGCCCTCATCTAGGTTGTTCATAAAGATACTGAACAAAACTGGACCCAGCACTGATCCCTGGGGAACACCACTGGCTACAGGCCTCCAAATTGATTCTGTGCTCTGTGCCATTGATAACAACTCTCTGTTGCGGAGCAAGTTTTCTATCCACTTCATAGACCGGCTGACAATGACACATCTCCTGGCCTGAAATCATGCCTGGGAAGGTTTAGATTGGATATTAGGAAAATTTTCCTTAGTGAAAGAGTGGTCAGGCATTGGAACAGGTTTCCCAGGGAGGAGGTAGAGTCACTGTCCCTGCAAGTGTTTAAGAAACGTGTGGACATGGCACTTCAGAACGTGATTCAATGGACATGGTTGTGTTACATTGATAGTTGGACATGATGGTCTTAGAGGTCTTTTCCAACCAAAGCTTTTCTGATTCTTCATAATAAACTCTGAATTGTTTTTTTGTTAACCTTAATCCTTTACATACTCAGTTACATAGATTAGGATCCTCTTTGTCCCTACTTGTGTGCCATATATGTGTGTGTATGCATATATATATATGTATACACGCACTACTTGACATGTAATCTTACCAAAGAAAAGGGAGATTTGCAATCTTAAGAGGGAATAATAATAGTGTTTTTTAATGACTGAAGAAGGAAAAGTTTCTAACCATTAGAGATCTTCTAAATCACTCAGAAACACTTGGAGAATTCTCTCTAAGAAAATTGCCTGTCTTGCAGTTTCTAGATGATGCAGTTTTACCATCCTTTCTACAAAAGGTCGCAAATGCAGTGTTTCTTCTTTTCTGAGATCTCATCTGAGGTGATGGGGTTTGCTGTGGATGAATGCTGAGCTGTTGCAGCTAGGACAGAGAATGCTGGGAAATCCACTTTGGATGTGGAATACATAAACCAAAATTCTCTGAAATACTAGTTCCCATGCAGTTCAGAATGGGTATGCAATGTTAGTTGAGACTTCTACCTTTTTTTTTGCAATATTCCTCATTTCTTGATGCATAAAGTAAGGCATTAAGAAAATAAGTGTTTAAAATGCTCTTAAGCTGTGGATTTGAATAATCAGTGACACTAACTACAAATTTTTTTTTAATGCCTGTTGAGACAACAGAATATTATATAAGTAGATGGATGTTAAGTGGGTAGCTACTGTCATGAGTTCTGAGTGAAGCCAGAACCCTGTAGAAAATAGAAACAGATCATGTAATTAAGGCTGATAAAGCTAGGGTGGCAAACTGAAGTACCCCAGAAAATTTTAGTCTTGTTATTCCTAACTATTGGAAGGCTCAATTTTAAAAAGAAAGCTCTTTAGTACATTTTTCTCTGTCTGGATAATGCATGTTTGAAGCTGTTTGGTTGATTGCGATGAAAAGTGTAATTAATTGTCATATTGCCTAGCAGAAATAGTTGGGGGGGGGGGGGGGGGGGGGGGTGTTATTATTTGTTATGTGGAATTGTATCTTTTAGTACATTTCCAGAATATAAAGCAGCTTTTCCTAATTTTCACTGTAAGCAGTAGGTTTTTCCAAAGAAAAAATTAAAAAACACAACTGAAAAAACCCAAACAATCCAAATGCCACAGTTGATATTTCAGTAGAAGATGCAAGTAGTAGCTGTAGGCTATGGACACATACTTGAGCCTGAACACTCCACTTTAGTGACATAGGATTACGCATAAACTTTCCTCCAAATCCTGAATACAGAATGTGACATGCCTTCCCTCACTGCCCTCTCCAAAGACAGCTGCTGCTACTGCTTCAACCAGCTTAGGAAGTTTGGCAATTGATGGACAATGTCCCTCCTGAGGAAGATGAGATTCTATCAACTGGTTCAGAAAGGAGCATAGGCAGTTTCCTTGGCATCTGGTTATCCTGTGGATAATCATACACACCATAAAAAAAAAAAAAAAAGGCTGAGAGAGGAACACTACAGAAAACATGTCAAAATGAAATAGGTGAACAGATAAATGTTCTTATAGCAACCAAACCATGATATATGTAGTACAAACCTAAATCCAGCTGGGTGGTTGTGCATGAAATAGCAAAGAAACACAGAAGAGAGTGTGTAAAAAAAATATTGAGGTACTCTGCAAGACTGAAACACAGATCAGAAGTTAGGTCCAGTGAAACCAACTGCTCCCAAGAAGAAAGCAGTGCACAAAATGCATCAACAAGTTCTTATGAAACTTTATGCTAGAAATACCTCTCCTACTGGACTGTGTAGGAGGGATTAGTAATAAGCTCTCATTGTGTTTCACTTATATACTCTTTTTCTCCAGAATGGATGTATGATAATGTTCTGTGGTCTAGACAGTAGACCATTTGTTTGTAGTTCATCAAAATTGGCTATTCTTTCTTTAAGTAAGTGTTAACATTTATTTACGGTACTTCAGATTTGAAGTGTTGGCATATCTGTGTTTAAATATGTACTACAATTCTCATACATATTTTAAAATATTTAAGATATGTCAGATGGGGAGAGGTTGGAGATCATGGCTCCAGAATCTATGAATAATATGTACTGTGCTGGAAAATCACAGTTTACCAAAGACTTTGGTGTCAAGTAGTTCAGATGCTAAGATCATCTGTCTTTCTTAACATAACTCAGATAAAAGTAACCCACATAGCTATCATCTCTTTGGAAAGAATTAGCTATGAAGTTTGTGTTCCCTGAAGGAATCCTATTTCTCTCATGATTGATGGTTTCCTCTTCCAGATTATTTTTTGTGTTCTTCTATCTCATCACAGTAGATAACTCTGCACTGTCCTCATCATACCTGCTTATTTTCACCTCTTCATTGGCCTTTCTAGATAGGTAAAATAATATCTCTACCACATTTCAAATGTGTTGTACCTAATCTGACATTTCTGTTTCCCCAGATCTATCACAAAACTCTTATTCTGTTAGATTCTTATCATCCTTTCATTTTTCCCTCTCCCCTCCCATCAGTCCTTTCACAGTTCTACCTCTGTCTAAACCATTTCACCCTTTTCTCCCTAATGTTCTGTCAGTACCCCATAAATATTGTCCAGCTTGCTCCTTTTATTGGTTTTCAGGTTTGTTTTCTCACCACAGTATTGTGACCTCTCTTTTTCAAAGCCATCTCCCTTTGGATATCTTTCTTTTCTAACTCAAATGCTGAACATGTGTATGTTATGGCCTGTGGATGTAGACATTTTTAGGTTTAGACCCTTTAATTATTTCCTTTTTATGCTGCTTGAGGTTGCAGAATCGGGAAGCTCGCTGCTAGGGGTCTGTATCCACAGGTTCAGCAAAGGTGAACACCACATAATAAATTTCACACATTCCAACAGTCACCTTAAAACATCTCCCCTCCTGGAAGTTTTTACACAATCTCCAAAGATTTTCTTCCCAACCACGTCCCACAGTGAGTCTCAAAACTCTGTAGACAACCCCTCCTCCTTCCATAGTGGAAGGTGATCATGCCAAGAGTGTTTCTTTCATTGGATCACCTTGGGAGTTTCACCCCATGACCATGGCCTAACCACTCCCCTTAGTGGTCTTAGGGAACAACCAATTCAGTGATCCGAGTGGTTCAGCAGGTCTCTTATTGCTTCCTCTGGATTACAGGGGAAGCAATACTGGTCCCTGGCTTCATCTGCCAGTTCAGGAAGCTAGCTGTCCTGGAGACAACCTGTCCCACTATTGACGATTGAAACAAAGAAGGTGTTAAGTACCTCTGCCTTTTCCTCATCTTTTGATACTGTATTTCCCTCCACATCTAATAAGGAGTGGAGGTTGTCTTTGCCCCTTCTTTTGCCATTAATATATTTATAGAAACATTTTTTTATTCTCCTTTACAGCAGTGGCCAGTCTAAGTTCTAAATGGGCTTTCACCTTTCTAATTTTGTTCCTACAAGACCTAGCAACATTCTTAAACTCTTCCTGGGATACCTTCCCTTTTTTCACAAAGGTGATACAGCCTCTTTTTTTCCCTTAATCCCTTTAGAAGCTCCTTGCCCCTCCAGTCTGGCTGTCTCCCTCGTAGGCTCATCTTCCGTCACATTGGCACAGCCTGTTCTGTGCCTTCAGGAGTTCTTCCTTGAAGCAGCTCCAGCCTTCCTGGACCCCTTTGTTTTTAAGGGCTGTTTCCCAAGGAACTTTCTGAGTTAGTTCCTTAAATATGGTAAAGTCTGCCCTTCGGAAGTCCAGTGTGGAGGTTTTGTTGATGCCTCTCTTGGCTTCACTGTATATTGAAAACTCTCTAACTTCATGGTCACTGGACCCCAGGCAGTGTCTGACCATCACATCTCCCACCAGCCCTTCTCTATTTGTGAACAGCAGGTCAAGCAGGGCTGCACCCCTGGTAGGCTCATGTAACAGCTGATATAAGAAGTCCTCCATACATTCTAGGAACCTTCTAGACTACCTCTTCTCTGCAGTGTTAAAGTCCCAGCAGATGTCTGGCAGCTTAAAGTCACCCACAAGAGCAAGGGCAACTTATCTTGAGGCAGCCTCTAACTGTTTAAATAATAAATCAACCTCTTCTTCCTGGTTGGGTGGTCTATAACAGACTCCAACCAGGATGTCAGCCTTGTTGCCTTTCCCCTTAATTCTTACCCATAGTGACTCAATTTGATCATCCTTAATCTCTACTTCCATGACATTCAGGTCATCCCTAATATATAGGGCCACTCCTCCATCCCTTCTCCCTTGCCTGTCTCTCCTGAAGAGTCTGTAGCCATTGATTACAGCACTCTGCTTGTGTGAGCAATCCCACCACGTTTCTTTGAAAGAGATTTTTTTTTTTCTTTGAAAGGATTTTTCAGAAGAGTTTTAGTAATTGACAACTGATTACAAGTATCAGTGTTAGAGAGTCTTATCTCTTCTTTCGTTTGCAGTCTTTTGTAGTGGCACATACATCCAGTGGCAAATGTATTGTATTCTTCCTGATTTCTGACTCCTCAGCACCCATTAAAGTCTATGTTCCTTGGCTGCAGCATCACTCAATATTCATGTTTAATTCTTGCTTTCTAAGCTGCATTTAAGCTATACCACTTTATCATGCAATGCCATTTCAAGACTCTTCACACAAGATGCTTGTTCATTGAATACTCTGATGTCTAGTACTGATCAAAATGGCTGAGAGCACAAATGGAAGATAAGTGAACTTTCAGTTCTGATTTAGGGCTAAGGAGAGCTGCCCTACCTGCAGAATTGCAGACAGAGCACTAGAAAGACTGGGATATCTGGAGAAGAAATGACACGTGGCCATATGGCACTTTCAGAGAATGTAGGGAAAAATCAGGTCTATTCAAACTTGACTAGAGTATTAAAAGTGACCCTCATTTTAAAAAAAACAACAACAACAACAAAAAAAAGCTTGAAAGTCGGAGTGTGTGCATTACACTCAAGAAGAACAAGCATCTGAGCAGGCATTCTAACACCACTAGATAGATATATAAGAAATGGTAAATATTTGCTACTTCGTAAGAATTTTTAACAGTCTGAAATTTTCATTCTAAAGATGGGAAATATATTTTTTTTCTCTGAAATTAATATTAAGAAAGTGTTTTGATTTGTAAAAATGTTCAAACATTTTGGAAAGTTGTTGTATTTATTGGACCTTAAAAAAAATGCATTCCCTCAGGGATGGAAAGGTCCACTGAAAGCATAGACACAACTATACATCAAACCTAGCTACTCCTAATGAGTATCCAGATATTAACAGTGGGCATTTCCAATAACGCATCCAAGGATGGCTTTTATTTTGTAACAGGAACAGTGCTAGGACTAATTACTACAGGTTCAAGATTATGCCACGTGTTTTTTATTTGTTTGGGGTTTTTTTAATCACAGAATTTGAATTTTTAGATGTTTGTATTTTTTTAAAATCAAGTTATAAGCCTAAAAATATTGAATTACTGACCGTTAAATATTACCAAAGAAGGAGGAAATGTAAAGTGAAACAAAGTTCCTATTTTATATTGACAGTGTAAAAGGCAGTTCCTGATGCAGTGAGTTAGAGCAAGACCTGTGCAGAGTGGCAGCAGTAAGATTATTAGTTATGTATCTATGTTAGTGGGAACTTGTGCTAGACTATCTCAAATCCATGGTGAACTGACCTCTTTGTTGTGATTGAATTCTAGACCTAATACATCTATCAGAAAGGAGAGGTTTATGCATTTAGTTGTTCTGAATTTAAAAAAAAAGTGCATTGTATGAACAAATTTCTGTTAATTACTGTGAATTATTCTCATGTATTCAGCACTCACATGTGACTTGCAAACTAATGCAAAATGTGGTAGTCTTTCAAACTGTAGTTTATAAGAAAGGAATATCTGTCCTAGAAAGCAACACTTCTAGTTCACAAATCATCCTTCATAGTGAATGATAGTGTAAGATACTCAACACAGAGATTCATAAACTGCAGCAGATGAATTCTACTCTGGTTTATAGAAAAATATGAACTTATATCAATTTTGCAGGATGGGAAAAGCATAAATCTGCAGTGAAGAAGAGATTGTAAAAAGACCAAGTGTAGTAAAGAGGTAGCATTTATCTTTAGATATGTTTATGAACTAGGCAACAAGTCAGTAAAGTTAAAGGTGATAAACTTTTGGGTCTGGGAATAAGTAATTTCTGAACAGTTGTGAGGGAACAACACAGTAAGTTGTGAGGGAAAGAGGGAGAGATTTTGGAAAAGTGGTGGATGGTCTATTAAAGAGCTAAGAAGTGAAGGAAGGAAGAGTTTTGCAATATTTATGATCCCTCTAGTAAAGTTGTATGTGAGACATAAAAGGATAAAATGTAAAAAAATCCAGGTAACGAAAAATTCCGGTGTGAGACAAACGGTAGGTGTGCACACTGAGTGGGGAAGCAGCTGGAAATAATTCATAATATTTGACATCAGGTTTTGCAGTTTGGGTTTTTGTATGAGAATGAGTTGTACAAGACAATCTTCATCATCAAGGGGAGAAGTAAAGAGTGTAACTTATTTGATCTCAGCTTTTTAAGTTAAGCTAAAACTGCGTCTTAGAGTTGCCTGTTTGTCATCATTGACTTTAAAGGCAACCTAGATGATGAAGACAGATACTGTGTGTATATGAGATATGTATATTTGGTCCTCTCCATCCTATTATAGAATCACAGAATAACTTTTGTTGGATAAGACCTTTAAGATCAGGTCCAATCATTACCTAGCTATCAAATCTGGTGCTAAACCATGTCCTTCCTATGCTAATTTGCATTTATGTAATCATATTTGTAGCCCAAGGAGAAAAAAGCATGTGAAGCTAAAAGAATGGGTGCTGAAAAGTTGTCAGTTCAGCTCTTCAATGAGAGTAGTCTATATAAAAATTGAATCATCTGTTACAGTGTCCAAAATTGATCTCTTCAATAATGATAATGATGATGATGATAAACAACCAACCAAAAAAAACCAAACCAAAATTATAATCGACTCATAAATACATGGCCCACAACCTGTGTGAGTAAAGAACCCTTGCTGCGATACCTGTACCACTGCTATTTCCCATTTTCCTTTCCATTTCTCAGGAAAAGACCATAGGGAGAATTACACAAATAATTAGAGCTTCTGTCAAATGCTTTATTTTGCTCTGAGGGATTAGGACTAACTCAAAGAAATCAAGAAACCAGATACAGATTGTCGGTCCCGCTACACTGAACTAAAGAAACCGTTTACCTGTATCTTTGCCAAAGTAGTAGAGTCTGTAGATGAATACATGTTCAACCACATGTACAGCTTCCTGGAGGCCTTTACCTGCAGCATTATTCCTACACAACAAGAGTATTAGGACTGACTGAAATTTGAGATGATCTGTTGAAAAGTTTTCTAGTAGTTGCACTGATTTTCATTAGCTTTTCTTCTCAAACATGTCAGGATCTCTCAAGCAGAATACTCACTGTTTCTTTTAATATCCATATTTTCTTTCCTCTATCTTATGCCTGTCTCCTGCTGTGCTTTCCTATTATTTCTGTAGTTATTTTAGGATTTTGTTACTGGGATGGCCAGTTAGAGATTTACCAGAGTTGTCTGAGACAGTGTGGGTGGAAGTATCTGCAATGCACAGACTTCTCCCCCTCTCTCTCGTACTATATGCTGCACAGCGTGATGCAGGGATAAAGACTGGAAAGGACCTCCTAACTGTGGAGCCCAGTACCCTGCAGTTGTGGGCAACTGTATCACATAAAACATAAGAGTGGAGTTATGCTGCTCAGCTGTGGTGGAGTGTGTCTCAAAAATATATAGTGAAATATTCAGTGTTATTCAGGTGTTGACTGGAGGAAGTGATGAATAAGAGACTAGAAAGGTGATAAATGTATTACTAGAGTAAGTAGGAATAAGACAGTAGAGTCTGGTGTGGATGGACTTTGGGAAAAGCAATGAAAGCACAAGAAGAATGTACTTGAAAGGTTTGACTTGGCAGAGAGCAAGCAGTCTGAATGTGCATGTAAACTTTAAATGCTCTGAACAGATTCACTTTTGAGCACTGTGGCAATCTGCAAGTTTGTAAATATATTCAATTACTGACGGTTTGCATGTGATTATTCAGCACTTGCAGTGAAATGGGAAATAGCAGCATATTTATCAAATATTTTTTGTACATAAAATCACTGTGTCTTACTGGGAAGCTTTTGGAAGTGTGGCAAAAGAACAGAAATAAGAATTGTAACTTTCAAGCACAGGGTTAGTTTGTTTCATTTCATTATTAACTCAGATGGACCAGCTGCCCCCTATCTCCCCCAATCTAAAGATTGGCGGCATAGATACAAAGAAAATTCACATTTTCCTGACATTTCACTTTGTTGAATTCTCTTTGATTTAGTGAGGTGTTTAGTATGGAGATAAACATTCCATATATTGTGTACACAAACAGTAACATAAATATTTATCATCAACCTCACCACCTGATTTAGCTGAAGTGTTATTGATTTCTCATCCTCTTTTAAAGGTTCTTAGTGAGATTCTTCTATTTTTCTGTGCTTCAAACACTTACTTGTTAACATTCCAGGTAAAAAGACAGTTTGCAACTTAATTTTTTAATTATTTGATCTGTGATAAGTGATTTTTTTTTTTTATTTCTAATCAGCTGTTTTGTTTTCAGAGAGTTAAGGCAAAAAACTCCTAAATATGCAGAAAATTTCTTAGTAACAAAATTTGTCTTTACATGTCAAATGCTGACCAATGCAAAATCTTGTTTTTGAATGACTTACCTTAATCTGTTTTTGTTATTTGAGTTGTAAATTTGATTGATCATTAATTTAGAGACTATAAATGCTGCTTATGGGGGAAAAAAAAAAAATCCCAGAGTGGGCTTCCAATTGGTTCAGTGTTAATGTTGTAATCATGCAACCCTCTGCGCATGTTCTGTTGAGTTCATACATGTTAAGTTCATTTAATAGCATGCTTGAGCCTCTGTTCAATCAGTAAGTAGGAGAACCAATGCACATTGACGTTTTAACATTTGTTTGAGTACTTCTCTTGAAATTGATAACACCTCTGTCTCCCTAATACATGGATTTGCATTAAAACAACAACAAAGCAATAGCAAATATTTTTCTCTTATGTTTCTCTTTTTTCTTTTCAAAGAGGTTCAAAATGTAGCCCTCCTTCTGTAAGTGTATTTTTAAATGTGCCAGGGTGTTGGGGATAACTAGGTGCAAATGTGTTGGGGATAACTAGGTGTAAATATCACAACTGAATAAACAAGTGTTTAATCCAGGTTGGGGCATATCAGCGTAGGAATTGCTTGTCACTGATCTCGTTATGAATTTGTTGTTTTCAAAATGCCAGAATGGTGGTAGTTGATGGAGCAAAAGAAAATACCTGAGGTCCAGAAGGCAGTAGTGTTCATAGTAGCTCTTTTATGTTTACAGCATGGACAGATGAATTTGGGCTACTTTTCTGTTGATATGGCTGCTGCTTGTATCTATGTAGGAAAAGATCAGCACTGTTCATTAACATAACAAGTAGCGTCAAAGCAGAAAATAGGGCGTGAGGTACAGGATTTGGGCCAGTTTCCTTCTTGTGGGTGATCTTATCCCAATTCCCATTGTGTACATTACTTAGTCTCTTTACGTTAAGAGCAGTTGTTCACAGCCATGTGCCTTGTGACCTGTTTGTATAGATTCCTTATGGCCTGCAAATCCCATACCTGGAAGTTATATCAGATGCTCTGATTTTGATCCGGTTCATTTTACACCTCTCCTCTCTGAAGTGCTCCTGATCATTGCAGAATCTGAAGACAGATAACAGTCTAAAACAATCCCATGATTGTGGGGCTCTGAGTTCTAACTATTCTGCCTTTCCCATAGAGTCGTATGATTGATTCCTAGAAGGCTTCATGGCTAACATAAACAGCACAAAGAAGCCAGATGTTGCGACAACATGCAGTAGCAACAGGGTATATAATGTAAATAATCCCTTTCAGCTTTAAACTTTCACAAGCATTTAAGTAAAAGTATTATTTGAAATTTGTCAGGTACTTGTCAGGTAGCCATCAATGGAGAAAGCCAGGTTTAGGCTGATTTTTCTAAAGAGAAAGACAGGTTTAGGAACAAAAGTATCCTGGAAAACAGAACTGCAGAAGTACCCCATGCAAAAGAACCTGTGGACTATGAACCAGGTATGCTGAACTTGTGTGGCTCCGTACCTGTCTAGTGAAAATTACCCCATTGTTGTCTAGTTAAATATCTCTAGCATCCCCAAGAGAAAACTTTCTCACTTTCCAAAGGGAAAATGTCGGGACAATAAGAAAAAGTTCCCCATAGCTACCTCTGAACTTCCAGCTCAGAATTTGGATACATTCATGCCTTTTTTTGTTCCTCGTTTTACTCGCTCTCTGGATGTCCTGGTTTCCAGGGCAAGGACATCCAAGTTTGTGACACGGTTAACAAAACACAGATTGCTTTGATCAAGCCTCCATTCTGGATGATTCTGGAGTTCAGGAGCTCAAAGTGTATTGTGGTAAGGATCCAGTTTGCTTGCAGCCAAAGTCACTTTCCCTAATATTAATTAGCTTTTAAAAAATTCTTAACTTACTAAGATTTGAAAACTCTGAAGAGTCTGAATTTCAAACCTGTCTCTTGATATATAACCTTACATGCAAGAGATGAGTAAATTATTCTAACTCTTTCTTGGCTATGTGGCCACTAAATTTGTTTTGCTTTTACTTATTCTTAAACTAATGTAAGGCAGGAAAATATTTCAAGTCATGTGAAATTTAGAAAGCTTTAGAGAGATTCAGTTTTTAAGGAGCTTCTAAGGCCTTCAATCATTTTAATGTGATTGTCTTTAAAGAAAAAGTCCTGGACAGAGTTTGAACCATGAACTTAGAGACTGAAGGTGAGACTATAAAAGAAAAATATGGAGATCAGGACCTTCTATGGCTAATGTGCTCTGCTGAGCCACACAACCGCTTCTTTCAGGCACGTGTTTCTTATGCTCAATGCAACACTGAGACACTCTGTTTTTGCTGAAAACCCTGCATATCACGAACTCCATGTATGATATGCTTCTCTGTAAAGATGACCTACGTATTGCTCTTAAACTTATAAAATCTGTGTGAAGTTCTGATCCTGCTAAAAGCAGTAGGACTTTTGCCATTGAGTCAAATGCAAATGCCAATGTTGAAAAATGTTTCAGTTTTTGCACAGGGATCAAAGTTGTACAACACTGACAAGTTGACAGCATTGCTGAGACACTTGTGCTGTAGCCCTTGGAGGAACAAAGACTTAAAATTGCTTCTTTTAGTATTCAAAACAGTAGAAAGTGTATTTGCAAATATATATTATCAACAAATATGTTTTTCATCAAAGCAGCCTGGAAAATGTCAAGCCCAGAGAGCGAATAATGTGAAATGAGGATGTGAAAATGGGAACTAGATTGGAAGTACTTTACAGCCTCAATTACAGTAGATTCTGCCATTGCAAACACTATAATTTTTTTTCAGAAATTTCTTTCTAATCCTTACTGTTTTGAAGAGATTTAAAGAACAAGGCTGTTCTGTTGTGGTTTCTTTTTTTCCTGTCATGGTACAGGACTGCTGCTTTAGACAAGACTCTCTATCACTGAATGAACCTTGACTTAGTGTGGCATTCTACAAGTGTCTGTGCAGTTTATGGTATGTCATAGATTGCTTTTGCTACTGACCGTTACTTGCTTGTTGTGACTGATTGGAAAAGTAATAAAATGGGGAACTAAAAGCTGAGAAGTAAGGTAGCATTTAATTTATGTAATTATTGAGCCATTAATACATTGTTAGAAGATTCTTCTTACAAGCAAGATTGTACAGCCTGTGGTAACTTTTTCACATGTCCCACCTAAAACGGCAAGCTCAAAATGGGATTTGGCAATCACTCTTGTGATCACCTTTCTCTTTTTCTTTGCTCATTGTTTTACAATCACAATTGTAATCCAAACAACAGGAGATGATAAATTGTCTTTTAATTTCTTCTTGTGCAGTGCCCAACACAAGACATAAAATGAAAATCAAGCAATTAATGTTAATAAAGACTGACAGCACATTCCAACATTCCATCAGCAGTATCCTGCACTGGCATCTTGTCATGGTAGGCCTGAATAGGCCAAAAGAGGCTTACGCGTGTCCGGGCTTGCCCAGACATGTTTTTCTGCTCTCCCACCTTCTGCTATGGGGAGAAGCAACTGCAGGAGAGGACAAAGAACCTGGAGCCACTGAGTCTAAGGACTTCAGCTTGCCCCGACTTGTTTTGCATCCTGTGGCAAACAAGGTATACACATACTAAGCTTGTACTTGCCTCGTGCAAGGTCTGTTTTTTTCTCAAGTTTGGGTAAAACACCTAATGTGGTCAAGATTGGCTAATCTGTGTCCAAAGGCCCATTAGTCCCAGGCTGTATTGATAAAAAGAGATGAGCAGGTAATACAGTGTGCTCTGCCATTGTATTCATGCTTGCTACTGCCTGATGCCATTGCTCACTGCCTTATTGCATCTTAAACTGCCTGGAAACTACACTGCCTCGAGTTTACTAGGAACAGGCTCTAAATGCCTCCACATGATTGGCCTACATAGCCAGCATGACATTCGTGCTGAGACTGCACATCACAAGACATCCTGCCAGCATCTGAAAGTCTCCTGCCAAATGGGAAGTCCTGGAGGTACACAGATCATCCAGAGATCAGGATAAGGTCAGAGATTGTCTGCCTCCTTTCCCCAGCACCCTGTGAAGCCTGGGAAGAATCAGAAGTCTCAGCAGCTGACAAGACAGTAAGAGAATTCCCTGAAAGCTTTTTGGGTACTGTCCGAAGCTGTAATTAGCCCCACGATTTGGGAGATAATATTTTGTGAGTAAATACTTAAAGCATCTTGTAATTCACCATTGTCTTCTGCCATAAGCAGAAAGGAGCTCCTTGAGTCCATCTAGTGCGCAAGTGGTGTATTGACTGCAGGAACCCTCTCTTCCAGTTCAATTAATGTTTATATATTTTTGCTAGTTCTTTCTAGATCTAGTTATTCTTCTGTATAAATTTTCCATGACCGTGCAAGGAACTGATTATTATTAAAATTAGTGGTCAAGGGGACAAAACTCTAGAATATTGAAAATTAATAAACAATATTAATTTTTTGGAAATATAATATTGCATTAACTACTTATCCCTCCATAACACATCTGTTTTCAAAATTTTCTCTTTGTGTTCCCTTTTTTTGATTACAACCCAAAAGATAAAAGGCATAGTATTGAAATACGATAGGACCCAGGAAACTGCCGGAAAAAAAAAAAAAATTTTTCTTTCCGATATGAAATGTGAAATGCTTAATAAACAGGAAATTATATTGTGGGGTACATTCCGAGAACTAGAGTTGCAGATAAAATCTGAGTATTTGAGAGACTGAAAGGAAAATAACTTCTTTTGAATATAATTTTACAATATCTTTGTAGGGCATTATGTCTAAATAGAATAGCTAAGAACTCTTATTTGTTAAGGTCTGTTTCACCAAGGTCACCTTTCTGCTTTGTTCACGTAGCATTCAGACACAAATGTTTGGGCAGTATACTACATTATAGAACTTGATGCAGAAACTTTTGCTTTTTTGAATCATTTATCATTCCACTGGTGGTATTGTTATAGTAAGCTTTAGTTAGCTACCTTTGGAAGGAAGTTTACTCTGGTATGAGAATGATAAAAAGAGCTAAGATATGAAAATCTGTCTGGAGTGCAATCATTACATGTTTTGTCGGGGACTTAAGTGGATGAAGGATGTCATACCAAGTTTTAGCTGTCATTTGAAATGCATGCACTTTGGAGGCAGAGAGAAGGGGTTTCACTGGTGTATCTGAACTGCTGTTGGGTGCTTTGCTGCTAATGAGGATGGGTTTGATTCACATAGGTGGGAAGTGTATGTGACATGGCAGACTTCTTTAGAGTTTTTTAAGTATTTTTTTCAATGTTGATATAGACCTAAACAAAATGCTGTCAGCCAGATGAAATCCAGATTTTTTTTTCCTTGAACACATAAGACTCTTTCTGTCTACGATGCAATGAATAATTTTCCAGTTTATACTCCTTGCTTGTTAAATCAGAGATATATTTCAGTATAATATTATTAAGCAGAATGAAAAGTTAATTAATGTTATAGGATTAAATTTGTATATATTCATTAAAAACAGTTTTCAGCATAGATTTTACAAAGTATTTCATGTAACTCTGAAGTTTAATAGTAGTTCTTTGACAAGCTCTTTCTACTTTACTAGAAGAGGAGCTAATAGGCTACTGTTACAGGCAAGAGAGGTGGACCTATGACAACCTCACGAATTTCAACAAGACCAAGTCCCAGATCCTGTAACTGCATTGGGGCAATCCCAAGCACAAATATAGGCTGAGTGGATTGAAAGCATCCCTACAGAGAAAGACTTGGGGGTGCTGGTTGATGAGGTGTTTGCAATATGCATTGGCAGTCTAAAGAGCCAACTGTATTTTGGGCTGCATCAGAGTAACCATCAGGTCAAGGGAGGAGGTTCTGCCTCTTTACTCTGCTCTTGTGAGACCCCGTGTGGGGTACTGCATCCAAATCTGTTAAAAAGGGTCCAGAGGAGGGCCACAAAGATGATCAGAGGGCTGGAGCACCCTCTCCTATGAGGACAGGCTGAGCGAGCTGAGTCTGTTCAGTCAAGAGAAGAGAAGGCTTTATGGAGATCTCATAGCAGACTTTCAGTACCTTAAGGGGGCCTACAGGAGAGCTAGAGAGGTACTTTTTGTAAGGTCGTGTGGTGATAGGACAAGGAGCAATGGTTTTAAAGTAGAGCAGGATAGATTGAGATTGAACATTAGGAAGAAGTTCTTTACTCTGAGGGTGATGAAACATTGGAATAGGTTTTCCAGAGTAGTGGTGGATACCTTGTAAGTGGAAGTCTTTAAGAACAAGCTGGATGAAGTTTTGAGCAATCTGGTCTGGTGGGAGGGTGTCCTTTATTTTCATTCCAAAGAATACTGTTTGTTAGGTGACTAATAACATTATGTTTAGTAAATAAGATTCTTCATCATCATCGCTTAGTCTATGCTTTGTGATAGATGATTTTCCAGTCACAGCATGTGCCCTGTGTGGCTGGCAGCTGCAGTAAATTTTTTTTTTCCCCTTTTATTTAAACATTTTTTATCTTCCCTGATGATTACTCTTGGAACAAATGCATGGCATTATGCCACTTTGGCGTAGCCCAGAGTATCTCTTGATTCATGTTTAGAGACCAGAACTCCAGGGCGTTTTTACTGCGTAAGCACTATGAGTATTCTATGCAGTTTCATGACGTGAACTTTGTTATTACCCTGTATATGACTGCATCCAGAACTACTCTTGGTTATGTTTGAGATCTTGCAGAGACAAGATATCAAGAAAATTGGAAAAAGGAAATCATTGTGCTTGACTGTAAACAGAACAAAGAGAACAATCTGGCAATTGTTGTCAGTTAACATCAATTCTAGAGCAAAACGTCAAATAGCAAAGCACTGGCCGTCATGTGTCTTGCATTTGATGCACTACACTGTCTAGAATACTTTTATTAACAATCTAGATGATGGAATAGAGAGTGAGTTTATCATATCTTCATGTGATCCAAAACTGGGAGAGACAGCTTACATGCTGGAGGATGGGATCGTAATGATAATGACAAAGTGGCAAAGCACATGAAAATGTAAAGCAAGGATTGTTTACTGCAATGATAAGAAATGAGGACAGGTGCTTTGGTAACAGTTTTTCAGAGCCCCCAGTGCTATGAAAAAAGCAAGCACAAAGCTCAAGTACAGCCAGCAAGATGTGTAAAGTAATCCTGTGCTCATTAATAAATGAACCTCTGGTAGACTAGCCAGCTAGAAAACTGCACTTTTGTAGTGTTGTACTTCAAGAACCGCATGGTCCAGTGAAGATAGTCCAGAGAAAATGAATGAGATGCTTTACAGTTATGGAAAATTTGACCTATTTTGCAGTTGGAAGACACTTCAAAATGGCAAAGGCAATGAACTACTCTCATAGATTTCTTGGTAAGTGATAGAACGTCCACCACAGGAAGTTTTTAAGAATGGTCAGACAAACAACTCTTGGAAGCAATGTAGATACCATTTATCTTAACCAAGGACTAAGTAGATAAGTAAGTAGATAAACTAGATGACTTACCATGGTTCCTTCAAGCCCTATTCTTCTGTTGTTCTGTGTTAAAATTTAAGTTCAAGATTTTGGTCACAGCTTAATAAGACAGTAGATAAGTGGTTAATATTTTTTTATGGATGATTACATACATAGAGGTTGACAAAAAAAAGTCAGGAAGAATTGGGCTGCCTGATCCAAGGCCAGGGTGACCTAGCACAGGGTGTTCCTTCATCTGTGAGGTGCATTTGCAGGGAGACTGAATGTTGACAAGACAATCAATGAACCAGTTCTAGGGTCTAGAGGCTCCAGCCCAGAGCAAAGTGACTTGTGGCCAGAAAAACAGCTGGAAATGTGGCCAGAAGCAGGGCTGAAGAGAAGGCTGTAACATGGGTCCAGAACCCATCCAGGACCCAGGTCCAAAGACAGGGCCACAGACAAGTGGTAGCCTGTGTCCAAGTGGCCCATTGAGGAGATGAGCTATCAACAGCACAGGGCTCAGAACCACCAAGGAAACAGGATCGGAGATACCCACAGGTGTACAGCTTTACTTGGGCAGAGGCTGAAGGCTGAAATAGGGCTGCTTTTAGGCAGCAGATGGGACAAGGACCTATGGGATGTTACACAGCCATTGAGGGCTTTTAGTGCCCTCAAAGTGCATGTGACTTGCATTTGTTCTTCATGAGGAACCTCAGCTTGATAAACACTGGAGTGTGTTCTAGTTATCACACAACCTCTTTTATTGAAATGAGGGGTTGACTTCCAAGCATGCAGTTTGGCATTGCATCCATAAGTGATTTTGGGTTTGTGAAATTAATTATGATGTTAGGAATATTTTACTAAAACTAAATAAGCAATATTGAACATTGACAACTTTTGTTTGACAGTTTTGGCAAGCCTAGTATAGTTATCCAAATGGAGTTGTCAATGCTGCTGATGTTGATACTAGCTAGTATCTGGGCTAGACACTGGTCAATAAGTTAAAATTCTTCTGTTGTCTTCTAAGCAAGTCAGTTACAGCTTTTCTCTTATCATTATCCTTGTTCATGCCCTTATCTCATTTTATTATTGATTTTAAAGATGGGTTCTACCATTTTTCCCCATATTAACAAATAAGTTTGAGGCATAAAGAAAAAACTAATTCAAAAGCAGCAGAATCAGGAACTCGTATTCATTTAACGGACAGAACTTCACATCAACTGAATCTTGCATCAGTTCTTGAGTATCTTAATGTTCCTGAACCCTTAAAAACAGTATGTTATATTATTTTTCTCCTTACTGCTGGACCCATGCCTTCCATGGAATATAGTGGTGGCATCTGAGTTTTCTTCTTCTAAATTTAGGCTTCATATTTAAGCATAAGATACAAGTTTTCTTTTGGATGGTTTGTATTCAGCTTGAACTACATGGTGTCACCTTAACAATAAAACCGGGATAGTGTAACAGGTGCTTATTGTCTTGTTCTTTCTCATTGTTTTTCAGATGTTATGTTTTGGCATATGTTAGTGACTGCCAAGGGGATATTATTGATCTGCTGAGACATCTGCTCTGCTCTCATTAATTTCACTATTCTTTTGTGAAAGATGAGTTCCCTATGACTTCCCATTCCTAGCACAGCAAAACTGACCATGTCCTGGCAGCTAGATATTAACATAATTTAAACTGCACCTCTAAATGATACAGTTTCTTTGCTCTAAATGCTGCCTTCTTTCCTAAAAAAAAGTGGTTTTTTTTTTAATGTAATCATAAACTAAGGAATAAAAATATATTTTAAAAAATAGAATAGTTACATTTTACTATAAAATATATTTTTAATCATTATCTTTGATGTAGCAGAAGAAAAAAAAAAGTAAAATCTTTTGTCATGAAAGAGCCTTTAGAATACTTTAGGGAATAACTATAAGCCAGAAAAGAACCAACTGGACTTACTAAAAGAGGAAATAAAATAGTAGATCCAGGTAATGCTTTCCTTTCAGTCATATTTCTGAAAGAAAAATCTGGTCATTTTATTGAGTTGAGGAAGAAAAGGAGCAAAACTGGATGGTGAAGTGACATGTTAAATCCAAGAATAGAAAACTGGCAACCATCAGTTAAACCAGTATCCGGAACAGTACCTACACTTTCCTTTCTTTAATTTCATCTCTGATTCAGATAAGCTTTTCATATCATTCCATTTGAAAAATGCACTTATATATTGAATTAATTTACTGGAAATATTACAGATTTAAAAACTCTTGAAGACACAACAGTCATACAATCTGAGTAACCGAACTTCCCTCTTGCTCATGCTACCAACTGCTGGGGACAGTTTATCTAAAGAACTGTTTCTAAAAAATCTTTTCAATTCTGTCTGCAAATAGATTTTACTTCAAAAAATGAATGAAGCTCTCCTTTGGATATCAATCCTGCATTGCCCTGTACTTTTCCTTATTCATACTCCTTTATACCTTTGAAGTAGTAAGAAGATTAGTGAATAAACTGCTTTGCTAGCTGTGCTCTGATATACCTAAGACTCAAAATGAGGAAACAAAGCTTGGCGAAATTTGCTATTCACTTCTTATATCTCACCTACCTTATGAGGTGGCTCATGACTACCTTATCTCTTGCCTGCTGTGGAGAAAGACATTCCTCCTAGAAACTTATACTATTCTCTGCTGATTACTTAAAAGCAGTAAGCTACTATACTGAGCCATACATGGGACTTAAAATGTGAAAAAACTATGGTGCCTTCCATATTCACAGGCATAACTGAGTATGAAACAGGGATCAAGAGGAAGAGAATGAGGATGTACATGGAGGAACACAAGGAAAAAGGAAATTAAGTTAATGATGGTGGCATTTGGATGGTATGAAAAAAGAGCTTGATGATGACGAAAGGGCTAAGCTTTTGGAGGCAGAGAAACAGTGGCCAAACAGACTTGCATGGTTGAATGTTCTTAACAATTTCTGTAACATTCTGTGATTGACCTCCACATCTTTGTGGTCATTAGGAAATTACCATATTGTATATGTCAAGGTTTTCACAATGTCTTGTACAGACAGTGCTGTACCTTGGAATTCCAACTAGCCAACTGACTTTAATCCTTAAGAGAAAGTAAAGTCAGACCTTGTAACAGAATAGCACTGCATTTTGAAAGGGAAAAAAGTGTTTTCTGTCTTGAGATAGTGATATCATCTCTCTGGAAAACTATTTCCATGGACTTTGAGAGAGTATGGTAAGTTAAAATTTCGAATATTCATTAATGTAATCTAACCTCAGCTGATATAATTCAGGAAAGAAAGAATATATTTTTTGATGACTTTGGAGTGTAATATATAAATTCACAGGTGAATGCAGTTATATACATAGGTACAGGTGTGTTTCATTAGCAGACATTCTAGGAGCCCAAGAGAAGGGAGCTCTTGTTTCTATCCATACTAAAGCAATTTGACTGTGCTATTTTCTGTATATCACTGAAAATTCAAATTATATAGTATAAGTGCACTGTATGGGATCTGCCTTCTCTTCCATTCAACTCAATGGCAAAATTCCCATTAATTTAAATGGCAGCAAGAATGATCCCCAAATGTTCCTATTAAGCTGTTCTCAAGCTGTACCTTCTTCATGTTAACGAGCAATGAATTTTGTTTGTCATTGCAGCTGATCATTTCACATTAAAATAATAATAAACAGATGTGATAACAGCCTGTCATTTTTTATTCCTTCAGTCAGACAGACACTTGATGTGATGTCCTGTGTGATTTCCTCATTTAATAAACTGCCAGCTGAAGATGCAAATGCTGTAACTGACACAAATCAAAAATACTGACAAAAAAAATCTTTTGGTATAATTTAAGAATTTTTTTTAGTGAAAGATGATTTTCTCATTGGTTTCTTTTTATCAGATAAATAGCTTGTTGAATTATTTATGTTTAAATTTACCTTGTGCCTTTGAAAGAAGGAAATAGAAGTAGGGTAATGCAAATGTCCTGTGTAAATAAGTACAAAAATTCAAATTAGTAGAGTGGCAGCAGACTTCCTTTAATATAGATTAATCAAAAAGTCACAGGCACCATTCTACTTTCTAATTTTCACATATACAAGACATCTTTTTGCTTCTGTAGAATATGAATTGAATTAAGTCCAAATTACTGTCCTGTTGCGTAACTAACCCATGGAACCCTTTACATATTTGGGCAGGGAAAAGAGCAGATCTTCCTTATTTTCTTTTTGTTCCACGGTGAATACTGCCTAAAGGCTTTTTTTTCTCTTCTTTTCACCTCTTTTACTCACCTTGTTGTTTTTGAGGGTACTTAGCAAGCTATATTCTTTTCCATTAACCAACTGTTCAGTAGGAAAGGACAAAGAAAAATGAAATATTAACATGACACAACAGAGAATTTGTTAAAATGGTTCTACTGGCAAGCAATACCCTTTTTTCCCCATATGGCCAGCTTCGTTCACTGTCATTTTATTTTACATCTTTTCACCACAACATTGTGGTGACTTTGTACATTATTAACTGCATAACGCTCTTCACAGATTCTTTCTTTTAATGCCATCACTTAGATGGGAGACAGTCCTTCACAATCTTCTTCAACCAGCCTTTTATAGGCTGTAGTCCTCCCAGAGATGAGCTGCTCCAGCATGAGCTTCTTGTAAAGTAAAAGATTTCTTCTGGCACAATCCCCTGCACCAGCATGGGGTCCTTCATGGGCTGCAGGTGGGCATCTGCTCCACTACTAACCTCCAGGTGCTGCCAGGGGCATTGCTGCTCTGGAACACCTCCTCTGTTCCTTACTGACCTTGATGCCTGCATGCTTGTTTCTCACATCCTGCTCCCATCTCCACTGCAGCTTTTCCCCCTCATAAACATGTTATCACAGAGATGCTTCCACCACCCCCCACTGCTTTGGTCTTGTCCAGAGGTGAGTCAAGCTTGAAGCCAGAGACGCTTCTAGAAACCTCTTACATGAGCCACACCAGTAGCCCCCTCCCCTCACAAAGAAAACCCCTCCAGACACAAAGCCAACAAAGATTAAAAGATTAATCATCTGCGTTTCGCTGTCCAATACCAGTGAAAACTTACTGAAGTTACTGAAAACAAAAAGCCTGTGATCACAACAACTTGAAAGTCAATGTTAACAACAGCCCCTGGCCCTGTTACTTGTTTCTGTAGTATCTTGTAACATAAGCACTACTTCTTTTTTTGTGTTTATTTGTGTTTATTTTGTGTTTGGGTTGTTTCATCTAAAGTCTGGATCCATTTATGCTGGAGAATACTGGGAGAGGATCTTGTCAGTGCTTATCAACATCTAAAGGGTGGGTACCGATAGGACGAGGTCAGATTTTTTTCAATAGCACTCACTGATAAAACAATGGACACAAGCTGGAACACAGGAATTTCCACTTAAAAATCAGTAAATAGTTCTTTGAGGATCCTGGAGCACTGGAACATGTTGCCCAGAGAGGCTGTGGAGTCTCCTCTGCAGATGTTTAAAACTCACATGTTCCTGTGCAACCTGATCTAGGTGAACCTGCTTTAGTAGAAGAGTTGGATTAGATGATTTCTAGAGCTCACTTCTCACCCCCACCATTCTGTGATATTGAGATAGCTCTTAATTATAAAATATGCTATGATCACTTTTGGAATGCAGTAGTAGTGTGTGTGTAGATTTTTGGAGGAACATTCATATGTGAACTGTGGCTTTTAGAGATAATATTTTTCAAGAGATGTTTTAGTACCACTTCTCACCACATGCTTTGTTGTTCAGACACTTTTTTACAAAAGATATTTCAATACAAGTTTTCATTAGTAAGCAGCAATTATTTCATTACCAGTTCCTGAAAAGTTCTCAATGTAAATTAGGATTAAAAATCTGTGTTAGAAGACATGTAAAACTTAGATCCTTAAAAAGATCTTCCCAAATTCTGTTTGTTTGTATTTTTTTTTTATCCCATGTATCACTGCACAGTGCTCAGCTGGATGAGCCAGCAAAACCTCATTTCCTCAAGTAACAAACAATGACCCTAACTTAGAATGTTGTAATTGAGTGAGAGTAGAATTGCAGCCTCTTGTTTGCTGACATGTTAAAGAGAGATTTATTCAGGAATAAATACATAGTAAAATTTTCTTTGATGTTGTGATTTGACCTATTGCTTTTTTAAAGGATGTGGGAGAAATCTGCTTGTTAAACTTGCTTCTTATTTTCTACTCATGTTTTCATCAAGTGTGTTTTCAGGAACGCTGAACCACAAGTATTTGACAATACAGATTGGCACAAAAGAATATTGCTGATATGCTGCAACAAATGCTGCTGGGTTGTATACATCAAATTAATAACTTTAGCCTGAAAACATGCAGAAATATTCCTAGGACCTAATATTAAATGTCTAAGTATATAAATTGGGCAGCTAATTTAACTATGTTTCAGATAGCATCAAGAAATAGAGATGAGCTCCCCACGGCTAGGAGTAGGAGCCTAATTTAGGGACTTTTTTCCTGTTGACTAGTTTATGGAGTCTGGATAGCTAGAAACAAGCATTGTGAAGACTCCACTAACAAAACCAAATAAACTGGTTGCATTACTTGCAAGGTGAAATAATCCTCTTCTAGCTATTGATCTGATTTCTGAGAAGCTTTTAAAAAAAAAAAAATCTTTCTGCTTCATGTATTGTCCTAATCCTCATGTGTAGTTACTAGTGTTTCCATACCTTTTCACTGAGGATGTAGGTGTCATTTTGGTATGATTTTATAATGATGATGCAGATGTCACAATGCAGAGCAGGAGGAAGGCTGTGTATAAATAAGACTCCCTAAGTAATACGATAACATTATTCACCTGTGGCATCCCACTTTACTGTGTCTCAGTGCCACAGTATCAATCACTTTGTCATGTGAGAAAATTGAAGCAGAAAACACTCAGATACACACCGCTCTTTCAGATTCTGGTTTGCTTAAACCAGCTACGTAGTCAGAGATAACAATTTGTGTGTGATTGCTGAACTGGAGTGGGGAAATGTGGTGAATAGCAGTGCCGCCTTCTCTGCCAAGGTGGAGGGAAGACCTCTGGATGCTGAGCTGGTGCTTCAGCCATAAGCATGGCAGGCACAGCTGGATCCGTTCTTCGTCTCTTCTTCCTCTGATCTCATGTTTTGTACAGGCTGTTGCTTGCAGCCCTTCTTGTTACCTCCATTATATTTTCAGTACATGTCGTTTGTTTGTGTGTTGATTCGTATTTCTTGTCCTCTGTTATGACCTAAACTGGGTTCAGCCAAGTACTCACAGTTGTTTTCCTTTGATGGCTGTTAGTTGACCATTTGCTGTTTGTGTTCATACCCTCGGGCTCTCTAATACTGTATCTTGCTTGTCTTTTAAGGCTTTTGTTGTCATATTGGGTTTAAGTCTCAAAGGCATCCGCTGTAATCCTGTGATTGCTCAGTCAGGAGCAGACCCACAGCAGCTATAGTTCTGTTGTAAAAATGCATTTTTGTATTTTTCTCCATCACTGACACAAACCACAAAATTTATAACAGAACAAACATTAATTGGTGATGCAGAGAAAGTACCAAAGACAGCCTCCAAATATCAATTGATGCTTTTTCTTGATAATTTTCTAATCTCCTTGTTTTACTCATGAGACTACGTGCCCAGAGCGTCATCAATCTTCAGAAGTGTTTTCACACCACACACAAGGAATTAACCTTCTATCACATAAAATCATTCCAATTTTCTACATTTAAAATTGTCAATAGACCTCAGTAACTCTATCAGCAGTTTAAGGGATAACACATAGCATGAATCAATAGTTATGGGTAGAGGTACAATGGGTTTTATTATTAAAAATGTGTCCATGATTCTGAGATCATTATAACAACAACTGTTACTAAATTAACTATATTGTTACTCTATATATATAACATTCAAAAGATTACAAGTTTTTAGAGATCATAAGATGCCATATAAACTTTCAAGATTTCTGCATATTCAGACTCCAAGTATTGTTCAGCTAACAAGCTCTTTTTAGGTGAGAGGAGGCTGCTTTTGGAGGATATGGCAGAGTAGCATGAGACATAGCTCTCCTTAGTCTTTCCTCTGGTACAGTATATAGTGGAAACCATACCCAGATTTTTAAATGCTTTTTCTGTCATTGGAATGCTTTAAGTGTCCATCTTTAAAGAGTAATGTTATGTGAAGCATAACTGACTTCCTGTACTTTCTGCTGCTTCAACGCATTAAACATTCGTAAATATTGGGGTTTTCCTTTAACATTTTTTCAGTTTGATAAAAACTTATGGAATATATTGGCAGGAGAGGACTTGTGATAGTAGTCAAGTATAGCGTTCAAATCACTACTGAGAACCCAGCATGCTGGTTTGTAACTTGCAGCGTTCATTCAATTGTGAATGGCTATTATATTTTGGAAGCTTCTATCTTTATGGCATTATCATATTGTTTTATTTTTATAACTTCTTAATCTTCAGAAGATGTCACATGAAATGCTTAAGAAAGCACCTAAGAAAAGCCCTAAGAACAGTTTTATTTTCTACTTTTTTTTTTTTTTTTAACAAGAGCTGAAATTTTCAGAATCATAGAATTTGTTGTATTGGTAAATAAATACAAACTACTAAAGCTAAAATACCGAGTGTCTGTTTTCCACTTAGTATTTTTTAGAAGTTCTTTGAGTCCCACGAATACATACAGCAGACCAAAACATCAATACTTTTTTTATTAGGGAAGAGAGTGAATCCAAACAAGAAAGGTACACAAAACATTTTTAGCTTCTATCTTTTACTAGAAGCTTCTATCTACTAGAAATTCCAGTAAACCAAACTGTTACTGGTACTTTCTCTTCCATCACTGTTCCTCAGCTCTTTTGTTTGCCTAGTCTTCACAAAAAGTATATGTATATAGGGAATGTGTGAGGAAGGATATCTTCAGGTTTAGCTTATTTACAAGATGTGAAACTCCCACATAAGTTTCGTTTTAGGCTTTAAAAAAAAAAAAAAAAAAAAAGGTTTTCCAGGATATATAAAGTAGAAGGCAACAAACCAGAAAAGAGTACCTTACACAAACACATTTCTAGGTATGATAAAAGGGCAGGGTGCAGTGAGAAAAAGATTTTGTTGCTCTGTAACTTTTATGATCAAATGCATGTGAATGCAGTGGTTCGACGTCTTCAGCACAAATGAATCCCATACCCACGATTCCAGCAACCTTTATTCTATTGAATTACTTTTCAAAGCTTCCACCTCTCTCTTCTCAGTCTTGCTGACTTTTTTTTTTTTTTTTTTTTTTCCCCCTGACAGAACATAAACAGAGTATGGCATGACCTTCCTTCTTTCTTTGGCTGGCTTTTCTTCTCCTTTTCCCCTTTTCATGTTTGGAGAAGTTTCTTTTCTTCTCTCACCTCTCCACTTCTTGAATTCCTGTATCATTGATCTCTTCTTTCTAATCTGTATCTATTTTACACCTAGCTTTTCAATACCTTAGTAGAGGTTGTAAGAAACATGATTTCCACTAGAAAATGGAAGCTTCTAATTCATTGCTAATTCTTGATTTTTCTGATGTTTTTTCTCTGATGTTTTGTTAAGAGTAGCGCGTGGTGTAAGTGTGATTTTTCTGTTAACACTACACCTGTACAGCACTGGGTACAAAGAGTTTTGCTTCTCACTTAGCAGAAAGGTATTATTACAATAAGCACAGCAGTCCTGATTCAACCAACCTAAGATGTATCTGCACGTCAGAATCTGCTCCTTCCTTTTATACCCTCAGGTGGGAAGCTATTTACTTAGAGCTAGTAATAGGAAAAACAAGCACAAGAGCATTGATTGAATTCAGGCTGTGTGTAGCTGGAGAAATGTGTGTAAATAGGATATATTTATTACTGTCCTCTGCTGATATTTTAGGACTAATGGATCTTCTACAAAAATACAATCCCTTTTAGAAATCTGGTGAACTCTTTCTACTGCAGTGTGTGATTCATGTATAAACTATGTTTTTCATGTGGGTGTTTAAATCTGGCAGTCTGCATGCAAAACATCCCTGAGCCACAAGACATCTTTAAAAGCATCTAAAAGACACTGCTGTAGTCTGAACATTTAATTTCTTCTGATGGATTGCTACTGCATCAGTTTATAAAGAAAATACCCATGCATACATCTACTTAATGTGTAAAAAGACAGTGCCACAGAACAGTCTGTTCTTGAGTGAAGAGTAAAGAGCATTCTAGGTGACCATGGAATGTGAGTTAACTGACTGAACCAAGGGCAATATGGCTGTGGTAGTGGGGTTCACATCCTCATAACCTCTCTAAGCTATTCACATTGTGAAACTAATGTTGTTAGATTTGTTCTGAGACAAACTAGAAAATACCAAAGCTCTTATTCTTCCCGATTGGAAGATCGGTCTGTGATAAACATGATGCCAAATGATTAGTGTTTTTTCTATTACATCATGTTTCAGCACCATAGATATCTAAAGATGCAGTACTGAGCAGCGGTTTTAATCAAACCTCTCTGTTTAATTTATCAGTGTCACATTATTCAAAGAAGACTGAAGGACCTTCCTTCCATTGTTTTAAAGTTATAATAAATAAGTCATAAATCTGTCCTAAAAATGCTTGTCAAGCAATGGCGGTGCCATTCAACAAACTTGATTTTCTCTTCTGTGTTCTAGGAATAGGAAATTTTCTGATGGGTTTCACTGGTACAAGGGTGACTGTTCAGCTTACAGAGTACTAGGCAACTACAAATACTCATGATAATACAGAGCACAGAATTAACGTATTTTGTAAATATTCCAGAAAATTAGAAAATAAAGTGTTTCTATTGACAGGAAAAAAATCTATATAAAAAAACAAGTAGTGACAGACAAACCAATTACCGAACAAAAAGTAAATATTAAAGATTCTACTAGATTGAAGGAAATGATACCTGGTTTAAAAATGAATGTTTAAAAAGAAAAATCTCTGTGGAAAGCAAACAAAAGTCACTCCTTCAGTCGGGGTAGAATTGTCTTTGTTCTAACTCTCCTTTCTTTATTCCCACAAAAATATGTACTCAACTCTGCTAGCATGCTGCTCATATGTAGATTTTGATTGCCTTCCTGTTCTAGCACCTCAGTGGCTTGGTTATATTTGATCCATGTTATTGAGAGCTTTTCCAATTGCTTTAGTCTTTGCCACTGACTGAGTTTTTATAGAATGAATACAGGTGAACTGCAGTGCTGATTTTGTGACTAATCTCTGAGGAAGTTCTGAGTGTTCTCTGCTTTGTCCTGAATGTTCATTTCTCCTTTCTGGCAGTCTTAGCAGACTTTCCTTTGTGAGTGGGAAAACTCCCAGAAGATCAGTGACAGGGAAGGGTTCACTGGGGGAACCGCAGACAAATATGTATAGGTATGACCCTTTCTCTATTTCACAGCTAGTAGAAGAAAGTTAAGAAGATTTTCATCCAAATAAAATCCAAGATGTATTTTGAGAGATAACTGTGGTATGAAAATATGTTAAGTCAAACTCACCCCCCTCACTTCTGTAAAAGCACCCAGACTAGANTGCAAGATATATTTTTTTAAATAGTCTTTTTTAAACATCTTGTAATTAGGTAAGTATATAGTTACAATACACTGATACGGATTTCAAGAAACTTTGAAGTGTCCCCATTTGTTATCTCTAGTTTCAAGAACTAATCTTTTTCTGGGAAGTCAATGCTTATGTTGCGGGAAACTCACAGGATCCAAACTAGGACAGAATAAATAGAAGAAAATTTGTTCTAGGGTTTGCAAATCTGTCTTACCCCCTCTGGGTACAGATTATGTTTCAGGACATTTGAATAACATCATTAAAAAAAAAAAAACCAGTTCGCTTTGTAGCTAAATGAACTATGAATTAAATTTGTTATCAGATGACCAGTAGCTGCTAAGCATTTTCCAGCTGAGTAAGCTAATAAACCTATTTACTCTTTCTGCACGAGCAAGCATGGGCCCATTAGCGGCAGATGCCTTCAGCAATATTCTTTGACGTATAGAAGGTCATTCTCCTTTCATTGTCTTCATATCTTTATAGTTTAATGGTTAGCAGAAAGAACAGCTGCATAGTTCTATTGAGTAGCTAATTAGTAATCTAAAATTGCAGTTGTAGGATTTTTATCCCCTTTAACCTCATTCTGATGGATTAGTGCTTTATGAGCATTTACTTGGAAAACTCAATTTAAACTGAAATCACCTGTAGTAATTTAAATTTTCAGAGGTTTTGTCAGAATTTGCTTGCAAAAATACCTTGCACATCATATGATTTGTGTGTTGGTTTTTTTTTTTTTCCTTTGTTATTCAGTGTTTGACCATTTGCTTACAAGAACCCTGTCAAGTGGTAGATCAGGCAGAAGCTAATGTGTGATTTAGTTTACTATGTCTTCTGACAGATGCTGCACACTTTCGGCTTTTGTGACAAGGTGGCTGGACAGGTTCAGGTTTCTAATACATTTCACAGGTTCTGTTGCACCTTTGTAAGATTCTTCAGTGGAGTTAGTAAAATGAAAATGCGTTACTGCTTTTCTTGTCAGTACAGCTGTTTTCTTCAGCAATGCCAGTGTTGGCTGCCACTTGCTTTCTATGTTCTCTTGCAAATATTTCCCAGAAGAATGCAGTCAGTTCACAATGCAAATTCATGACACAAGAAGCATCAGCAGAAGACAAGAGAACAGATTTCATCCTTGCTTTACAAAAGCTTTGCTGTTTGTTTGCTGTTGAATCTGTGAAGTTTTGCTTCTGGACCTATGAGCTGTTCTGCTTGATTAGGGCAAGCATTGTTTTAAATTCATACCCTACTGCAAGGAGTAAGACACCTGAAGGATCCCACCATCCATTCCACCTAGAAAAAGCTCTATCATCTGCTCTTTTCCCTTCTAAGAAGTTTCTGTCCTGACCAATAATATCCACTTGCTTTTACTCTTGCCTCAATTTTCATTTGTATTTCATTTTTTGTTTGTTTTATTACTATGCTATTCAAGCACCTCAAGACTATAAGAAGGATTTAAATATCTGTTTACATTTCCTTGAGATTCTCAATTTTCTCACCTCAATTTTCTTAAAACAATTTCCAAGTTTCTACAATTCTACCACAACCTAGTAGAACCCTTGTGTAATTCCTTGTACCAGGTAGAGAGCAAATACTCATAAAATACCATTTGCACTTTTAATAGTAGGCTAAGAATATTCATTCCATTAATAAATATTGATAGTTTTACTGTTTTTATTTATAAGAATACCCTTAAATAAATGCCAATGCATATCTATTTTAACTCAATCCTTTTTCTGTGTTCTTCAGAGATATCCGACTGCTCAGATTTTATCCAGAGGAATAAAAAGTGTAAAGTTACTTAACTATTAACTTAAAATTAATATGGACAGTAAACTTTGACACTGGTTCTAAGAGGTTTTTTTTTTTTTTTTTTTAATATCATCAGATGACCCCTCCTGACTTACGGTGATTTATTCTGGAAGACATATGGCTAGTTGTATTATTTCTGGATCAGTACTAAGCCTTGATATGTACTAAGAAAACTTTCTCTTGCTTAGCCTGTATTTCTGTGTGATCTTTGAGCTTTGCTGACATTAACTTTTTTGAATGGTGTAATGAAGGTATTCAAAATTAATAGTGATATAAATTTTGATATCTATGCAGAGATTGTTAATAACTATGAAAACTGTTTATTAACATTAAATCTCGCCACAAAACTTATATACAAGGTTCAAAAACGCACGGTTTGGAAATGTATACATACAGGGAACAGGCAAAACTGGAAAACTTTAAAAGCAACTAGCATAAGCAATCATTTTTACTGGTAGAGAAGGTTTGTGCGGTNTAAGGCTCCTTTTTCAGCTACTTAGCGTTTTTGGCTCTCCTGCTTTAGTTGTAGTGGAATATAACCCAGACTTTACTTCTGCTTTTGCTTATGGACCCTTCCTGGTGTTAGTAGGATTGAAGTGGTTGGTCTTGGTCAGGTCCTTAAGCTGGTCTTTCTCAGTTCTTTTGCTGCAGTTAATGCATGTATGAGGAAATTGCAAGTCTTTGTTATGTTTATACCTGTATGGCATGGTAAAGTGTCTTTCAGTGCCTTTGAAATTCTTCTCTCAAAACTTCTGAAGTGTCATTTCCTTTCCACAAACGTTCGAGAGGTTGAAGAGCTTTTATATATAAACAGTCTTATGTATTAATACACAGAACCAGATTATCATAAGAGCTCTGCTGACATCCAAAGTCTGCCAATTTACATTCTCTACAAACTTGACCTCTAGACACAGTATTTAAAAGTTTATATTGTTAGAGTTGTTGTTCTGTACCATATTTTCTTTGGTTAAACAGCTGTTTAGGAATCTTATTTTATTTTCTACCAATAAATAATTTTCAGCCTGTACATCTACAGTGACTAGACCATCCCAGAACTTCCATGAGGAATATAGCAAATAACTGAAAACTGAGCATTGTTATAGTAGAAACAAAACATGCAATATTACATTGTCTGAAAGAAAAAAAATGTGTTAAGAATAAGAACAGAGTTTTAAAATAGAAGGACAATGGTTACAATTTTTTCTTCCCATAGATCATATTTCTTTTGCTCTACACTTTCATGAAGTGATATTTACAGGTACAAAACTGTTTAACTAAGTATGTGTAGTCTTGTAATTCTTAAAGCAAGTCTTTCTAAGAAAATTACGGGAACAGGAGGGAATTATGGGTCTTGAATCAATCAGACTTTTTTCTCTGTACCTAATGACCTGTGCATCAAATTACATACCATCCCTTCCTGTTAACTAGGAAAGGTCTCTCTTTCCATGGAGCCTGGCTGGATACCTGTACTCTTACAGGCTTTCCAACCTGCTCCATCAGCTCTATGCTGCCCTCAACCCACCTCTCCTTTGTTTCCCAGCACTGTGATAGAGACCTCTCTCATTTTTGCACTCCCCTAGGGAGGATCAGTCCTGCCCTCCTTTCACACGCTTCACCAGATGGATAGTGCAGTCACCAGGAGAAGGCAAACAAGGGCTTCCTCTTAGCTGTCCAGCCATAGCCAATTGAAAGAATGTAGCCTCATAGAAAACAGATATTGCCTGTCACAGCTGAACAGGCTTTTCATTTTTAGTAAGGTTCAGAAGACAGTTTGGAGACCAGATGCTGAAACAAAATGATACTATGCTTCTTGTCCACATTTAGCTTATATCCAGGGCTTATAAATACAGCAGTTTTTCCATCACCCTGTGACCCCCTCCTCCCTAAGAAGGTGAATCAAGAATAAGAGAGCAGAACTGCCAGTTGAAATGAAAACAAATTTAACAAAATAGCAGCCCCAAAAGTGTACAGTAGTGATAATATAGAGGAAGGCACTCCTCAGGAGCACAATGGTAAGCAAGCCCCCTCCAGGGATGGAGAGAAGCAGGAAGAGGACAAAGAAGGCAAAGAGGAAGCACAAGAGTAACCTCCATCTTCCACACATTTCCCCCTTTGTAATAACATGACTTTTTGAGGGGATGAGATCCGACTGTGAGCATGTTTGGATCATCTGCCCTGGCTTTCAGCCTTCTCATCTTAAGCTCCTGGCTATTCTAAACTGAAGAGGGCCTGCAGATCATGGCTGGCATATGCTTCTCTGCCAGCAAAACCAGGACAGCTTTTTTTTTTCTGTAATTCATACACTGACATTTCTAGGACCATCCTACATTGTCTTAATATATGATGATATTCACAATTTCTGATTCCAATTTAGCTTTTCCAAGTATCCGAGTCCCCTATATAGGCAATGAGAGAAGTGTCATTGAAGACAATCAGAAGGATTTTTCCTCTTTGTTGACACTGTGGTACTTACTTCCAGAGGAATGATTCACTGGGTGTAAATTAGAGAGCTATTCAGTACTTGTGTTTTTTTCTTTTTTCCTGGGGACCAATCTGGATTAAAGCAGACTGTCCTTATATGAGTGCTTATTCTTGTTGCAGTACTGCCATTCACTATATCCACAGATTTTGTCCCGCAGCTCTTAAGCTGTGGTCTGAAAGCTGATATTAAACTGATTTCCAAAATGATCCTTCCTCAAATTATTTGTTTTAACTTTGAAAATATCCATAGCATTATTTACCGTGTGGCCCCATGAATTGCTGAACACTATTTCATCCATTGTAGCGCAAGATCATAAATGTAGCAGATTTACCCACTGCTCCTGCCAGCCCTATGCTAGGTTTCAGAAGAAAGCAAAAGCCCCACAGTCTCACAGTTTCTCTGTCCTACCAATCTTCTGTTTTAGCTACAAAAAATTGAGTTTCTGTACTTTTGACACGCTAGAGCACAGGTTTTCTGTGAGCCATTCACACAGGTTCTATTGTTGCTAGAGGCAGTTTCCAAGTCCTTTCCAGTCAGAAGTATCATTGCAGTGTTCATATGCTTTCACAGCAGCAGTAAGAGGCTCATGAAATATGACTTGCTGGGAATGTAAACTTTATGAGCAGTGTCTGAATTCTTAGCTCAGTGACATTAACTGAGACAAGAAGGGGAAAGAGGATTGTTATATTAGCAGAAAATAGACCTCAGGAGTATGTCCTTCATTCTCTTTATTTTTGTGTTACTTGTATTTAATTCACTTTAACACATAGCTATTTTTAATTTTATTAACCTACTATCCTCTGTGGTTTTAGTATCAGTGAACAATATACCAGATGTTCCAACCCCCTGCCACACCATAATTCTGAAGAAAGGGGGAAATATATTCTCTTGATTTCTTCAAATCCTCCAATCCTCCTCTCTTTTGTCAGTCTTGCTACCATTCCTTGAACTTCTGTTTGAGTTTTGTTGTTTGGTTGTTGTGTTGTTTTTCTAATATTTTTGGGGCTCCAAGAAATAATACCCAGGGAGAACTCCCATACAGACAAGAAAAAAACCTTATATTTCATCTAAGTTCTTACTGCAGCTTTTGTCCTGGTGATCTTTGCAGTGACTTCCTTTGTTTCTGATACACCAAAGAACTACTTAATAGCTGGGGTTTTGTTGACCTTGGTGAAGGTTATCTGTCTTCACTAGAACTTGAGATGTCTAACAAGTCAAAGTTACATTCCTTTAGAAAAGTGAAACTTTCAGAATAAAAATAACAATTGTTGTGTTTAGAAACAAAATGCTTATGACTTAAGACCAATGAAAGAGCAAACAAGAGCTTTATTTCCACAGCCTGTCTATAAGCAAGGGGCACTGGTGTTTTCAGTCTCAAGTTGTTTTGTCTTTAATGGGCAGTTTCAAGCAAGCATCACACTGAGAAACAGTTTTACAGACATCAGTTTGTAGAAGAATATTAGTTTTGTTTTAATACTTTTTTAGTAAGTGAATGTTTCATTTAGGTTTTCCTATTTGTAACAGTGCTTGTCACAATTCTTTATTGCCCTTAGCTGTGACATTGTTTTCCTTTTTCGCTCATTTCTTTCAGATTGGTCTACTCTGAATCAGCACAGGAGCTGTGTGAATATGTATTCCATTAAATATCATTAAATGCTACTTCATGGGAGCTTTAGGGCATCTTTATAATCTTACTTTTCTATTCAAGCTATTTGTGTTACACATGTGTTGACGAAGTCCAAGTTGACTTACATTGACAGTATAGAAAATACCTGTCTACTGATGGCTGGCTGGCAAGGACTAATCTCATATTCATTCATAGTATTGCTAGGAGATTCCTGCAACAGAACATATGCTTTCAGAAAAACAGGGCGAGAAAATAACTACACAGAACAGCAGGTCTATCCCCTACCCCTGCAGGATCAGTGATGCTGAACAGATGTTCAGGCTAACCTGATTTTCAGTGCTTCCAACAATGGAAAGGCCATCATATCCCCAGCAGGTCTGTTCCTTTGCTTCTTTATCCTTGCTGTTAGAAAGTTCAGCTAATGTTTGACCTGAGTCTTCCCTGTTTCAGAATAAGCTTGTTATTTTTTGCATATGAAACTTGAAATAGATTATTCCTTCCCTTTAGCAACAACCTTTTGTGTAACTGAAGCAGTGTATTGTACCCTCTTGGTCTTGTCTCTGTTAGACTTAAAAGCAAGTAAGTCTTCCGATCTTTCCTCATAGGTGATGTTTTCCAGAGTTCTGATAAGTCTATTCTTTCTTCCTTGTGAAATCTGCACACAGCTGAGGCCCTAGCGTGTAATGGATATGGGAAAAAATTACTCCCCATGTCTTGTAGCTTATGCTCTGGTTTACATGTCCCACTACGCTGCTTATTTTTTCCAGAAATACCATGAGATTTTCTACTCACGTTTAACTTCTGCTAAACTGGAATAGAATAGAATAGAATGTAATAGAATAGAATTTTTACATAAAATAGATACAAGACAACTTGTCTTCTCTCTAGGTTCTTGCAATTAATTACTCCCTCCAGAGTTCAGTATCTTGTACTTGTCCTTGATGAATCCAATCCTCTATATTTTTTCCTCAAAAAAAATTTTTTTTGAGATAATTATAAGCCTGTCCTCATGCTGCCCCAGTGACATGCTGTCCCATCTGACCAAAAAAATTTCCCATCATCCATTCATCAGTATTCAGTGGGGAGACACCATTTCAACTGTGAATGAGTGACTGCTAGAAGGTTTTGGCTTCCATCAATCAATCTGAATTAATTTCATCTGTAATTTGTCTCTCACATTGTCTGTGGCATGGATTACACTGTCATGTGAGCCAGTGTCAGAAGCCACAAGAAATTCAATGTAAGACACCTGATGTTCCTCCTCACATAAAGGGCTTTTTAATCTATTGCAACAATTCAGACATTCAGTTCTAAACAAACTAAATGCTGCCTACTGCTAATTTCTTTGTGATCTCCCAAATGCTTATACACTATTACTTCTAAAATACTTCCATTCTCCAGGATCTCTACTACAGTTTTATGACGTCCTCTGTTCCCTTCTCCTTCCCTTTAAAGGCTTAAGCTCTGTTTTCCCTTAGTTATCTATTAATATCTAGTCTGTTCTCCACAAGATCTGAGATAATGAGTCTATGTGAAATAGATGTTCCTGCATTTGGTAGCCAAAGCTACTAAGGAGCAATATGCTTTTACCATAGCAGAAAACTGGGAGCTGTCTGCTCTGGACACTTGTTTCCCGGGTCTCTGCTCAAGCCAGGCCAGAATGGAAACACTCAGTAAGTGGAAAGGCATAAAAAAATTCCTTAAACTAAATAGAAGAATTTTCTATAACTAACTATCTTTTTGTCCTCAACCTACTTACAGATGTGCTGTAAGTAGTTCTTCCACAAGTCTGGCAGAGTTGTACAAACATATTAGTCTGTCTTCAGACCTCTCTTCAGAGAATAAATCACCCCCAGAAATGTCTTCTCTGTTGTTTATAGAAGATGACCAAACATACAGCATGTACAAAAGATCTAACTTCTGACAGGCTACATGCAGCTATGGTGAAAAGGAGGCTTCACTGATCTTCCTCAGCAGTTTAGTAGTAGAGCTGGGAATATATTAGCACTGCTGAATTCCTTAATCTGGGCCATTTTGCCTCTTTTATTGTTTCTACATTGAACTACAAAGGAGAACTTTGAAGTGCAGCTAAAATCTAACAGGACCAACTTTTGCTTGTCTTTGTATAGGAAATTATTTCCTCTTTTTTTTTCTTGAGACTCTGAGAACTCTCAGAATATGAGTAGTGCTGAATGTAATGCAGGTTTCAATTTTATTTTTTAAAGCTATTTTTAACTTCAGAACCTATTTCAAGTAACATACCATGTGCCAAATCACCAGGTAACATTCTGAAAACTACCCTCACAGTTAGAATTTGAGGCAGTATGTATTAATTATCCCAATAGAGATTAACACGAGTCCAGCTTTTTGAAGTATTTCATATGTCACTTATTATGCAGTTTTTCCTTTGGCCAATGTGGAACAAGCTTGTTGGAGAACAAATTGAAAGTAAAGATGAAGTATATTTTTTTGTGTTGCGTGGGTTTTTTTTTTTTTCCCTTTCAAAAAAAATTTTTTTTTTTTGTTTTTGTTGGCTTGTTTTGTTTCCTGGGCTCGGATAAAATTTGGCTGAGTATTTGCACAGTCTCTCAACACTTTCAAGTTCTTGATCTGAATTTTTCAGATCTCGTGTCTAAAGTTAACTGTTATAAAATAATTACTTAAATGAAGTTAATCTCTTGGCAAGCAATCAGAAACGCTGAAAGCTCTCTTTTTGGCGCTACCTGAAAATTGTTTTATCTGTTTTCTGAGAAGACAGATGTAGGATATGCAGCAACCTTGATGCAAAGATTCCTTTGTATACTTTACCTCTGTCCATCATCAGTGGCATTCACTACTGGTGGCTTGTCCACATCTTTAATCTGATGGGAACTCAAATACTTGGTGGAAGTGTGATCTTGTCAGTAAAATTATACTGACAACTGAGTCTTTTCTACCTGGTTACAGACACAGTACTGAAGATATTGTTAAAAATCAAGAAACATTATGAGGAAGAAAATCAGTACACGTGCATGTCCTGTATTTGAATCTAGGGCCAGAAGGGAGCTGAAACAGTACCAGGAGTGGTTTTCTGATGAAGCAGCTGGATCTGAGGGAGGCTAATAGAGCTGGGGTTGTTCAGCCTGGAAAAGAGGAGACTCTGGGGAGACCGAACAGCAGCCTGAATGGGGACTACAAGAAGGATGGAGAGAATCTGTTTATAAAGGCCTGCAGTGATAGGGTGAGGGACAATGGCTTCAAACTAGAGAAGAGTAAATTTAGATTGGATGTTAGGAACAAGTTCTTTACCATGAGGGTAGTGGAACACTGGAATGGGTTGCTTGGGAAGAGATAGTTGGGGCCCTATCCCTGCAGATACCCAAGGCGAGGTTCAACAGGGCTCTTGGCAACCCGATGTCTCTTCTGACTGCAGAGGGGGTTAGACTGGATGACCTTCGAAGGTCCCTTCCAACCTAGCCCATTCTATGACTCAAAGACTGGAACAGGGTACCCTGGAGGTGTTTCAGAGAGGCAGAGATGTGGTGCTGAGGACCATGGTTTAGCACCAGAGTTAGAGATAATGGTCGGACTCAATAATCTGAAAGGTCTTTTCCAACCAAAACAGTTCTATGATCTGTACATCAGAAGTCACTGCTCCATCAGTTTAACTAGCCTCCTATTCATATTGCCTGTGGTGGCTGCCTCCGGAGAAAAGATTTGTAGAGAAGAAATGTAGTGAGTCAGAAATGCCCTAATCTCACTCTGATGAGGGAAGAAAAAAAAAAAGAGAGGAAAAAAAAAAAAGTGTATTTTACATTTACAATATGTGCAGAGAGGAAGAAGCCAGAGACCAGGCAAGACTTTGCAGGGAAGAACTGCAGAACTGATGGGAAGAGAAGTGTGTGAGGACTGATGTGCATGTCATCTAGACCTCCAAGGATGGAAGCAAACAATGCTTCACCATTGCTGCTCTAGTGGCTTAGAACTCATTTTGGTTGGTAGTTTTGGTACAGAGTTGAATCTACTGAAGAAACTTAGGACAGTAGGTAACAAGCTAGGCAATAAGCTTGAGTGAAATACTGTTTGGGTATATTGAAAATCTATTTAAGAATCAGAGAGCTGGAATTTTTTTCCAAATACAGAAGGACTTAAAAAACAAGTTTGTAGTGCTGTCTCAGAAGAGAAAGAAAAAGGTAAAAAAATTCAAATTCATTTAAGGTTAATCGTATCTCTTCTGAGATTATAAAGCCAGTTCTGAGAAGCTGTCTTGCCCAAGGCTGCTGACTTCACTCTTCTCTCATCATTAATCTTTCTTACATTGCATGACATATTCAGTTGCAGTAAGACAATTAAACTAAGAAATGTGAAAGATAGATGTTATCCTCTCCACTTCATGTCAGTGCAATAGTTTTTCTAACAGCTAAATCACTGTAAGATTTGTAGGACACAGAAAACATAGCTCCCTTTCCTGAAAATAATTTAATTCATAATAAGTGCCTGAAAACAATTGGATCTTCCTGAATCTGTCTTTTTTAACAAAAGCAGTAAAAATTGCATGTCTTACTATCTTAACAACAGGCTTTCTTTTAAAATTCAATTGTATCCAATTAAATGCTAAGATTAATAACAAGACAAGAATCAAAACTTGTTTCAACTGTTTTTCTTGCTTGTTATTTTTTTTACATTATAAACAAAGTTCCTGACAGGCACACTATAAAGTAAATTACAAAGCAGTGCTACCAAAGTCAAATAACATCACCAATAGAAACAAGCGTTACCAGAGGTTTTTTGAGTTTCGTAAATTGCAGGATCTATGTGACTTTGCTTTTGGAAAATCTCCAGAGTTGCAAGATTGGGTTTTTCAGAGTAGCTTTGAGGGTTTATTTTTATGGCTTTAATGATATAAAAATTAATGTTGCATGGAATTTCCTATACATAATATACCAAGATGGGAAGACACTGTTTCTTCAGAGTTTAGCCAGTTACTTTTGGAGGCAGATGTATTTCCATATCAAAGCTGGTGTTTTGGGTTTTTTTTAATTAATATGACCTTCCTACTGCTAGATATTTTATTAAACTCTAGAGCATATAACACATAGATATGCTAAAATACAAAATGAGCTCTTTGTCATTTAGGAAAGGTGAGCTCGAGTTACTCACTGCAGACCAGACCTGGCCTTGAAGCACAGTTATTTTTAAAATATTGTGGTATTTTTTTCCTTCCATTTGAAAGTGCTGCTTTTTCAAGACCGAGTCTATTCCAGAGAGCAAAGCAATTTCAGTGCATTTTCTTTGGAAAAGCTTTTCAAAGCCAAAGTTGGTCAAAGTAAAAGAGACCCTTGACAATTTGGCTGCTATCTTATTTGCATTTCATGGTCCAGAATTCTCTTGTAGCTCACGGATATACATCCATGATCTAGAGATGACAACTGAACTGTTTGCTCTGTTTCACCTGTGCATTCATGCATTTTACAATGTTGTTCAGAAGAGGCATACCTAGGATTCAGGTTATGATTAAATAGTTGTTATTTCATCTAATAGTTGAATATTCAAAAATATGCACTATTAAACACACATATTTCATACTGGAGTTATTTCACTGACTCCAGTGAGTTACATCATTAAATATTTTTTTTCTCCCTTGGTCATATTTCACATGAAAAATGTTGAAAGCACAAAACCGTGCTGAAATAATGATAAACCAGCCGAGTGAGGTGCCCAAATCTGGAAATGCCTGTGAGCAAAACCAGTTCAGCCTTTACTTTGTTCCCTTGTTTACAAAATTTTCCTTATGAAATCCCTTCTGCTGTTTCATGGGCTTTTCCTTGTGAATTTAGTGCAATGCTTAGCCCTATCAAATTAAAGGGAGTCTTGTGGTCATTTCTGATGGAACTTTGGTGTTTATCACTGAAAACATTGATAACTTTAAGACGTCATTTCAGAAGCTATTGTTCAGCAAATAGCACATGAACATTTGTCACTGTGTGTTGACTTGTGCTATAATCTGTTGACTTATCATCCCTGTAGTATTTTTCAAATCGTAGAGATTCCTTTTGTCCCTTTGTCTCTTTGTCTTCATACTCCCTGTGGGGAGGGGGAGAGGTCAGTTAGTTAAGAAGGCAAGTTCTGTCAATGTGTTTTGAGTTTTTTGTTTTGTTTTGTTGGGGGTTTTTGGGTGGTGTGGTGTTTTGTTTTGCTTTAATAAAGGCTTCTTCTCATGAAAAGACATTCAAAGAAAGCTTGGCATGATGTAGACTTCCCAAACTGGCCATTGAAAGATAGTAGCTACATTCAAATAGCTTTAGAGTACAGCAATTAAACTCGAAAGGGCTTACCAGCTCAGGTGCAAGGTGTGGTAAATATGCCTCTGCTACTTTGTGATCTGAGTCACTATTATGGAGTCAACAGGGGCTGCTGAACATGCTGTCCTTTGCTCCTGTTTCTAGCATGCGTAAACATGCATGCATCTTGTGCAATGCCACACAAATTGCCTGGGTTTGATAAATGTTCCTGATTTCTATTGCTTCCTTTAACAACCTGGCTCGTTCATACTTCATAGCATGGAGTATGGAAATTAGTGAAATGGAGTAGCCTATCTCGTGGGATGTGGCTTTAACACAGTTCTTGTCTATGTCCAGGCTCTTTATACTCCTGACAGATAAAATGTGTTTTCTGTCTTCTTTTTTATTGCCACAAAATCCTGCTGATTTTTAAATAAAAAATTTCTTTAACATCTTCCCCTTGAAGTTGTCTTTCACAAGCCTACATCACAATCCATCTATATCTTGAGTACTGTGATATGATAGAACAGAAGGAAAACCTGCACCTGCTGCTCTTCTCATTGACGTCACTCTCGAGAAAACTCAATATGAGCAGGACTGTGGTTAAATGTTTTTAAAGATTTAATTAATCTTAATACAGTCTTTTCAGATATTGCCTCAGGCTTGAAAAGGTTTAACTAAATATAAAGTTCGAAGAGGCAGTGAGCAGTAATGAGGAAGTAAAAAGAAAAAAAAATAAAGCAGTTACCATTTTATTGTAGCATAATGTTCTAACATCTATGTTGACTGATTATTGTGAAAGTATTAAGAAAATCCTGTCTTCAGAGTATACAGAGTAGTTGTTAGAGCACATGAGTTTTCTGAAGTAAGGCCCACACCAGAGGAAAAGAAACATTACGCAATGGAAGCTAATTTCATCCATGTGTAGGTAACACAGTTTGTCCCCCAAATCGACATTTTGTGTTTTTCCTCAGACAAACAGAATCCAAGTATCTGTTGATACAAACACAGTACTCATGTTATGTGACAAAGTGATCCATTGTAGCTACAATGTTAAAAGCCCTGAGAAATCCAGGCAATTATTATTTTTTTTTAATACCTTGGAAGCAGAATTAACACCAAATAGTCTCGCTTACGCTTGCTTCAATTCACTAGTGCAGTTCTTAAATGCTGGTTTAAGTCCAGTGCTAGTTACAACGGATTGATCATGCTTTCTCTTCCAGTCTTTCTGAAGTTTTTTAGTCTTTGTATTGGGCATGTATTTGCCTTTCATGTAGAAAGTCAGTTTGTAGGGTTGGTTTTTTTGTTTGTTTGATTTGGGTTTTGGTTTTGGGTTTCTTTTAATTACTATTTAACAACTTTATTTTTTCTTTTTTCTTCTTTCTTCCTTCTTCCTTTGTGCATCTGGAATATTCTGGCATACAATACTTCTAATCAGGCTGTCACGTATAGCAGTTTTAGCAGTTACAAGATGTATGTATAGACTGTGCGAAATCCCTTCTACCTTTTCCTTCTGAAAGGCATTTTCTGTTAGTAAACCACCAGGCTTGCCTCATTGCCTGCACTTCTGGTGATTATTCTTCTTTTTTTCCCCTTTATGTTCTTAAAGAGATTCTTCGCTCCCCAACTTTGCTTATCTACTGTATATAGAAGATTCATCTTGATTAGTACAACAGAAATTGTCCTAATATTGAGTACTCAGTTTTATCTTTAAAAAAAGGGAAAATACGCAGGAGAATGTACACAAAAATATATGTGGCTTGTCCAGCAGGAAACAATGAATGATATATGAAAGACCAGATCAAGTTGTGCACAAACCTGAAAGCAATCTGAAATGATTTAAAGGAAGAGAAGTTGATGCTAAGGTGAAAATGAGAGAAAATTATCTTTTGTTTAGACAATAGTCTTTTGCCTACTGATTCAAGAACTCGTATTTCTATAAATTTCAAAGAAAAAGGAAAGTTAGTCAAAAACAGGGAAAGTGTGAGAGGAGAGACCTCTCCAGAACAAGGGAAAGAATGAGATGAGTTGAAAGAATATGACAACATGAAGAAGCAGCTTCTGAAAGGCATGTCATAGTGTTTGACATGAATAGCAGCGTGAAGTGGAACAGTTGAATTTCACACGATTTCTCGCCTTTCTCATGCAGAAAGCAGATTTAGAAAGGGACTGCAATAAAACTGAGCAGTTACATTATCTTTCAATTCATTTTTCAGAAAAAAGATTTGGGTGGGGGTTGGTGGTTGTGGTTTGGTTTTGTTGGGTTGTTTTTTTCTTTTTTTTTAGTATAGTATTATGAAAGCTCTGAGACTTCTCACTTGCCCAGTGCCTACCTCCATGATTTCACCAGAAGATTTCATTAATGTTTTGATATTATATAAATAGTTTAATTTTTATTTAGCATGTTTTTACTTCATCTATTGTATGGGTTTCTGGTCTGGAAAATTTGGTATCTTGATATTTCTGAGAATCATGATATCACTGTTATCATGATGCATATTGTGTCATTGCTTCTCCTGAGTCACAGCAATGCATACGCTTCACGTAAATGCACAATAAATGTAAAGTTTTATTTTTCATATGGGAAAAGAGTTGGTTGGATGCACAGATCAGATTCAACCAGACTTTCAAAACACTACCAGTTATTTGATGTCAAATGTTGAAACTCTCCAAAGGTTAAATAAGTATAAATAGCCCATGGCTGTCCGTGTTAGCTATCTGCTTAATTTGGGAACTGAGTGGTTTCTATGTGGTCTTCTTCAGACAGGAAAGAGTTATACTTGCCTTTTGAGCTAGCAGGCTAGAAAACAGCTCTGACCCGCACTTAAGGTGCAAGAGTAGCACTCTACTAACCATAGCTCCACAGATCCTGAGTATGTGCAGGCTTTAGTTGTGGCAGGACTAGAATAAATTTACAAATGTCCTCAATATAAAATTAATGCTTTCTGTAATATTTTAAATGTAAGACGTTGATTGTTCAGTAAGCAGCCGTACATGATTTTAAAAGTGTTTCTGAGCTTAAAAATTGGTTTTTTTTAGACATATGAAGAATTTAAAGTATGTTAGGAATATATTTCTTCCAGCTTTTTCATGGCTGAACCAGCCACAGAAGTGGAAGTCTCTGGAGAAAGTATGAATAATATTTCTACTGATATTTCTGTGTGACTTTGTTTTATACATGTGCACAGCAAACTTGAGTGGGATTTAGGAGCTGCAGTACTCTCAATTACAGAGCGCCTGTAGATACAGTGTGCCTTTCTCAGTGCACTGGGATTATTACACAAGGTGGGAGTCCTCTGGGAAATTCTGGCTCAATATGGGGCAGCAAGGCTGTAGTGAAGTGCAGGGGGTCCAAATTACACACACTTACCACTGATGATAGGTGTCCTCCATCATTGCTATCAAAGTGCTAGCAAATGCTGCCTAAAGTCTCTGCACTTGAGTAGAGTGGGTGCTGCTGCTGCTGTCAGCACAGCATCCATCACTGCAGGAAACTGGGGTTGGAATTTCAGCTGTAATGTACTTCAGCTTTCCAGAGGAGGAGCTACCTTGGAAAGCATTAATGTTTGGATCTCGAGATGGCTGTTTGCGGCAGTAGGTTCTACAACATTTAAGATGTTGTTTAAAAACCCTGTACTGAGTTTGGATAAACCAGTCCTGAGGCCATAATTATACTAGGAATCATGAAGCAGGCAGTTTGCCTGATATCAGTAGAAGGAGCAAAAGGATTAATGATGGCTGTCAAAATGTAAAGAAAGTGATTTGGGTGTTTCTTCTTTTAATTGGTGGTTGTTTTTCTTTAGTGGTTTTATTTTTGACAGTGAGTCAAAGTAAAGACATGAAAAAGCATAAACTGTGGCGGAGAAGCAGACCATGATCCACTTAAGCTGGCAAGAATCAGTAGGTCTCAGTTTTTTTTTACTCTGAAGTTGTTATCCACTATGGACTTACTAAAAGAGATCAGTCAAGTCAAGCTAGACATGGAGGATTGTTGTGGAGGCAGGGAATTAAAGTGGACGAGTCAGGAATTATAAAAATATAATTATTTTATTTTCCTGAAAGCCCCACCCCCAAACTAAATACAAAACTAGTTTAGATTTATTGACAGGTTCTAATTCGATCAGGAATTCTTCAACAGGATGTTGTGGGCAAATTTAGAGATTTAGGAAGTCTGGAAATGGAAAAGGCTAAGCTATAAACACAGCTTTACCCCACTATCAATCAGGCTGAGCAGAGAATTAAGGGACCAGTAGGCTTTACTCAAGAAGGTGAGATAGGTATTCAGTGATGATCCCTTGCTGGATTTCTCTGCGGCTCAACTGCCTTCTGACGCTGCAAGCAATAGTCTGGCAGCTTTTCCACTCACCTTGGACTTCTGCCGCATGGATCCAAAGTCAGAAATGTCTCGAAACACAACTTCCACAAGACAGGGATTCGTGGAAGCGACACTGCCTCAGCAGCAGCAGGAGAGAGCCAAACTCCTAAGGTCTCCCTAGTTCGGAGTAGCAGCCAAGAAGTCAGCTGCTGTATGGTCCAAGAGCAGCTGGGTCCAAGCGCTGTCACCAGCTCTCTCAAAAGGACCCCAGGACTTGCCAAGCTTCCAAATTTGCACAGAGTGGTACAAAAGTGGAGAGGACTGTCCAAAGACAGGGACGGTGCAAAACTGAGAGCCATGTAAAGGTAGGAGCCATCCAAAAGCGAGGACGGTCCAAAATAGGAACTCTTTCAAGGTGGGAACCACGCACCATCTCCCTTGCTCTATTTATGCTTTTTCTAGACAAAGCGTCCATTTGCCAATTTATACTGGGCGCGAAGACCCAGCCAACCACCAGTCTGATTCCCAGCACGGGCTGCCACACGGCTCAGCACACATGTGGGAAAAGATGCCTTTTGCTGTTCCCTCCCTGAAGCCCACAGGGTTGGGGGGCAGGGGGGCACAAAAAAGTTTTCACACCTTCTTCTCCTCCCCTTTCAAACCCATGGTGGGGAGGGGGGGATTGGAGAGGGAGAAGGAAGGAATTTGGAGTGCTCCAGAACACACTTACTATCCTAGGGAGGGTGACTCCAACAAGTTGTCAGTATCTTAAGAGAACTTGTTTTAAGAAGATAATTTAGTAAATCTAAAAGTGTGTTTTCTTTATCATGTTGTTTTGCATGGAATCTTTTAAGGAGAGTGTGCATTTGGTAGCATTATGATCTCTCACGATGTAAAAACATATTTGCATCCAGAATAACAAGATTTTATGTCTCCTGATAGCTGCTTCTGCTAAAACGTACTACATAGCAGAGGAGAGGCTGCACTGCATAAGTGTCTTCTGTGTGAGCTTGTGTGAGTGATTTCTTTAGATATCCAGGTGTATGGATGGAGAAAGTTATGAGCATACATTAGGCTGCAGAGAGAAAGATGCAGCAGTCTCACAGGCTCTGATAAACTCCTGAGACTGGGTGTCTGTCTGGCTTTGCAAGAACTGATAAACTTAGCGCACCATAAGTTGGTCGCAATTGGACACTTGCCCACACTGGCATCAACAGCTGATTGTGTAAATAGGACCACATTCAAGAGGACACCAGTGCTGTGCACAGCTGGGCTGCAGGATTAATTACATACACACTTGATGAAATGGACTGTTTGAGTCCTGGAATTCTACCTACCTATGAACTTGTGTGATATTACGAGCCCACACTTCTGTGCACACAGCTGAGACTGGCCTCCCAGATGGGAACTAGAGGGAAACTGCGGGTGAGTGTGCAATTGCAAGAGCGAGCTGCGAGAGCAAAGACATGTATGGGCAGTATGAATGGTTACCAACCATCAATAACAGATGGATTCTGTTGGTAAAAGCTTTATTAATAAAACCTCTCCTAATCAATTATTTTGGTGATCTATCTCCCTCAATGCAATCCCTTCATCAGGAAAATTGCATTTCTTTCTCCTGGTCTGTCAACACTGCAGCCATAGACAGCCCTTGGGTTGTGTCAACAATTGGCATTATCTCACAGAATCACAACATGGTCAAGATTGAAAGGGACCTCCTGAGGTTATGTGATCCAACCTCCCTGCTCAATCAGGGGTGCCCAGAGCTGTGTGCTCCAGGGCCATATCCGAATAACTTTTGAATATTTCCAAGGAAAGAGACTCCATAACATTCCTGGGCAACCTGTGCCAGTGCTCAGTCAATCTCACAGTGAAAAAAGACCTGTTTCAGTGTTGATGGACTTTTCAATGTTTGCTTGTGCTCACTGTCCAAGTTCATGCTATAATATTAAATCAGAAGGCAACATATAAGGCTGCAAGCATCATCCTCTGATTTTAAGAGTGGAGAAAATGCTAACTGAGGTGGGGTTTTTTTCACTAGAGACAGACAGGACACAGTTTATTTTTGCCAGGACTCACTTTAACTAGCCATTTCAGCTATCTAAAGCTATCAGATTTACCAACCACAAACTAACTAATATTCCATGCCTAAATCATTCTCATCCTATTCTTGTGGCTGTTTCAAATCCATATTCATATATGTAGATTATTTTCCTTAGAGATGTTCTCATGATGAGATTTGCCTCCAAATACCTACAATATAGGTTACAGAAGTAGCTGTCTAAGCTCTCGCTGTAGTTACAGCAGCCCTTGTCAATGAAAAGAGATGTTCTAACTAATCATCTGATCAAATTATTTTCTATTTTTTATTTCTATTTTGTAATTAATTGACTCAATTTCAACTGCTTCTTCATGGGAGCTAGTGAAAGCTCAGACAGCTTGCTCAGATGAAGATATCCGTACTGAAGAGATATAAATTTCTCACTCTTCATGATGTTGCAGAAAATAAAGCTGGCAAAATGAAGCCATGCTTAACACTGTAGATGTGATCTACCTGTTGTCAATGTGATGCAGTTTTTTTATCAATACATTGTTAGTATTGAGCTGAATCAGAGAACTAAATAGGCATTGTAATGTTATACTGTTAATTCTTCATAGCTAACTGTTCACCTTTTTTTTTTCTTTGAATTATTTATAAAAGCAAAATTACATTCCAACAACCAGTGAGAGTGAGCGGTGGGTTTGTAAGGTGATGATTGTACTGTTATGAATTCCTGAGTGCAACCTTTGTGCTTGCTCTCTTTTTCTTCTCATCTTCTTCTCAGGAAAATTTTCACAGAAAATATTTATATTCCCATTAAAATAATTGCCCATTAACAGGATTGGTGGTAAATGAATGGAGTAACAGATCAATGAAGAGAAGAAAGAGCCCGAAAACAGTTTTATTGCAGTAGGTTAGGAGCAAAGGAGCAGGATACTGACCAATAATGCAGGCCCATGTCTGGGCACCAGGGCTGTGTAAGAGTTGCTTCTGATGCAAAAACAGTGAATAATGCTCGTAATTTCTAAACTGAGGGAAACTTTCCCCCTCTAGAGGCTAATGCAAAGAACTGCTTACCTACCTCCAGTTTGTCCTGTGGCTTTAGGCTTGGGTAGAACCAAAATAAACCTCAAATCTGAGTGTGGCCAAACACAGAATCCAAATCCAGTCCTAGGAGTTATATGTCAATAGTTTTCACTGACTTGATGATGAGAGCTGCAGTGATAACTTCTGGTTAATGCAAGCCATCTCACATCTTCAGCCACTGCAGCCATATGTTACCTTTTTAATTTATTTGTGAGCAGCCTTTTTATTTCTTTCCCTTCCTTTTCTTGGTTTTATGAGGAGTTGGACCTCACTCCTCTCTTTTTGTTTAAAAAAGACACGAGCTTTGCAGAATTCATAGTCCAGGTGTTGTGCACATCCACAATGGCTCTTGAGTTCACCTGCCCAGTTATGAGATTTTAGGTAAATAAGATTTAGTCTAACTGTGGAAGTTTAGCAAAGCAGAAACGCTAATTTCCTGATGGCAATATCTATTAGACACTTAGAAGCAGGAAGAAATCCTATATTTTCAAAATAACGATGATTTAGCATTCATTTAGCTTCTCCTAACCTTTCAGAGCAGGTATCAACTCCCAGAGATGGTTTGGTATTTCATCATCTTGCTGACAATGCCATAAAGAGCCTTTAACATTAAATTACTTAAATGTGCTCTGCACCTTAAATATTTTTTGCCATGCACTGTAAAAATCCATCCCTTGGTATTCTGCCAACACATGTCACTGGCAGATATACCGTGCTCTGATATTTTGCTGTAAGTACAGCACGAGGATCACCATATGAGTGGGAGTCAAAGGTTGCATACTAGATTGTGCAGTGTACATTGGTTTTGAAAGTGAGGAACGGGGCCTTGGAGGCAAGATGTAAACAGGACTCCATCTTTGCTAATCAGTGCTAAGAAAAAACAATTAGCTTGTTGGCAGGGACAGCTCTTCCCATCTTTGCATTGAGCACACAAAATGAACTTGGCATACCAAAGATTCTGCCTGCTAAGAAGTACAGGCAATTTCCCTTCGTAAAAATCATGCTATGTAATGTAACTGGAAGTCAGCTTTATCATCAACTCACTGTTTTTTCTATTTAAATCAATGACTTGTAATATGAATCAGGTATGGATTGCATCGCTAACTGCTGCTGTGGACATGATAGCTCTTTTGCCTTGAAAAGGAGATGGAATTGTGTTTCACATTTATGTATGCCTCTTTCATCTCTATTCCTGCTCTTTGCTTATGTATGAAAATAAAAGTGAATGGTGCCAAAGCAGGGAAATTTCATTAAATAAATGGAAAGCAGGAAAATTGGATTCTATCTGACCAGGTTTACTTAATCAGTCCAAGAAACTGAGAAGTCACCAGAACAATAACAGAAATGTTTGGTTTAATCCTGCCCTTGGAAGCATAGAAAAGTAGAAGAAATCTTACGGCAGAGACTGAACGGCTCCAGTTGTTTCAGTCACAGCAAAGGTTCCACTATAACTGCAGTAGTTGCATGCATGGAAGTCTAGCAGGGAAATGCTGCACACTGGCTTTATCTTTATATGGGAAACTTTACATTGCCTGCCTATGAGGTATCAGCTCTTTGTGAGATGTATGTGGATCATGATTTCTGGGTTCAATATACCATAAACATTTCTGATTTCAGCTGGCAAAGTAGCTCTGATTTTATGTAACAGTTCACACAGGATATGTGCTTGGGTGACAAACTACTTTGTTTTCAGTTAGTGTGGGCTGACTAGTAAGAAAATAAACACATCCAGAATTTACATCATTAGCCTAACAGGCAGTATTACAAAGTAGTACTGGGACAAGTGCCTAATTAATTTGCAGTAATTTATCTGCATTAGTTTCAGAATAGCATTTTTACAGTGATTTCTGCTGCAAGTCACAGTATGTACATGCACTTTGAAGAAACAAGTCCCACTTTTTTGGTTTAGGCTGTTTGGGCTTTTTTTTTCTTTTAAACCCTGCTGCTTCACTGCCACAGGAACAGGATCTTTTTTCTTTTCCTGTTCTTTTTCTTGGATTTTATGGGTTTTCATCAGGATACTTTAATCAACAAAATGACATGGAACAGATGTTTTCGAATACATTATTGCTGTGGCAGGATGTGCAGCCACAGTGTGTGCACGCTGGCGGCAGTTTAGGCAATTCAAGCATTACACAGTTTTGGGGGTGATCCAGACTTACATGGTGGCTGCATCCAGTCTCTGCATAGCTGGATAATCCATTTATCCATAAACTGGTATTGGTAGAGTTTTCATGGACTTCTAGGGGACAGCTATGTTCTTTTGTCTCTCAGGCTCTGGAAGGTTAAATGCTTAGATTAGTTTTTCCTTCTGCCGTAGTTTATGGTAAAGTTTGGAATGATAAAGCCCGAGACCCCACACATGCGAAGCATTAAGCAATGCATTGTGTTTGCTATCTTGGATTTTGGAAAGCTGTTCTCGGTAGCATATTCATCACATTTGGGGTTGTTTTTCTCTGGTGTTTGCTTACAACATTAAGCATATTCTTGCTTCTCAGGAAATTTATGTAATTTAAACAGTTATAAATTATCAAAGCCAAGCACACTTTCCTCCTGTCTTCCAGCAGGAGAAATTGTACTTCCATCCAGGAGTTTGTTGGTAAATACTTTCCCAATAATTTTATAATCAGTTGTTGTATTCAAGATCATCAGGATTTCTGTAGCCTAAACTATTAACCTAGACTGTTGTATCTGTCGATTAGTGCAATCAGGAAACAAAATATTCTTCTTTTTTTTTCTTTTTTAAGATGAAGTAGTTTAAAAATGCTTTCTAGTAAAGCATCTAGATTGCTCAACTACCTTTTTCCAGGCACTGCTAACAAATACATTCCATTCCTATAAAGGCCAAGTGAGCTCATGTGTACACACATTAGAGTAAATTGGTCTGCCACACTCTGCCTGTTGTGCTTTTCCCAGAGAACACAGCTACTCAATCCTTCTGCCATCTCACTTGAGAGATGAGGGAAGAAGGAGAGTCTAAAAGTCACGCACGCTGCCTTGGTGAGCTAATTCGGAACTGATGAGCTGCTCCTAGCAATCAGTCTTATTTTCCAGGTGTGCTCATGTCACTGTCTTGTTTGACAGAACATAAGGGGTTTTTTGTCAATGTACATCTCAGAATTAGCCTTACACCTCGGTGATGTCATAGCAATCCTGGCAGACACTGTGACCATACTACTAGTGCTAACTACGTTTTTAGTTCCAGCTATAGATTTACAAGTGAATCTCTGAGTATAATTTCTCAAAGTTAACTACGTATCTCTCTGTTAAGAACATGGTATCCTTAAAGGTGGAGCAAGGTGCATCAAAGATAAAAGTTTGAATTCTAGTCCCAGTGCAGACTGGTAAGGGCTCATTCTGGTGCCCCTGGTGTGCCTTCCTTCTCTCTGTTCAAATGGGAGCTGGCCAGAGAAGACCATAATTTACGTTTTTCAGTGCCAGCAGGAATATTTCCAGCTTTCTTTTCTTTTTTAAAACAGCTCATATTTGAAAAAAGTATAAAAGAATGAACGCTAGGATGGGCAAAATTAGGTCAGTTATTTCTTACTATTAAGAGAGAAAAACTGCTTTTTAAAATTATGTAACCTAAAAAGCATTCTGCAGATTTCTAATTACTGTTCTTATGCATAACCTCTGTGCAAACACCTGTGCTCAAGATCTAAGCTTCTGAGAGCAGAGTATCATTAAAAAATATTGTAAAATTCCTATTTGTTTGTGGCATGTCTGTCTTAAACAGTAAATTGACTTCTCACAGTGTTCAAGACTCCCAACTTTAGATCCTATTTACAGAACTATAGAGGGGGAAAAACTCCATAATATTATTGCTAAGTGTTCTATATTTGCATCCCATATATAGATGATTAAAAATTTATGCTGGTCATAATGTGATATTTGGTGTTGCATTTGTTTTTTAATTTGGGGGTTTTGTTAATATTAAATTAGTGTTAAAGATTATTTTTTTCACTGTTTCAATTTCAGATTTGGATTCTCTAACAGGGCATGCATTTCCAGGTAAAGTGGACAGTTAGATTAGATTCTGTTACTTGTTTGTTTTATATTGAGTTTATTGTTTATTGACTTTTCATTTGGGGGGGGGGGGGGGGGGGAGGAGGGATGAAATGTAATTGGTGTGCTTCTGATGGTATTTTGCTACATGTCAAAATTGTACTGCTAAAGTAATATTTACATTTCAGATAAATGAATAAGCTATTACATGCACTAGTTTAAGGAATAGAATTGAAAATCTTTAAACATTAGTTATAGTGTCTTTAATATTAAACAAACCAAATTTGCAGTGTGATTCTCTAAAGAAGGAAAAAAGCACCTGATAGTATTTAGGGAAAGTGAAGATTCGATAATAAAAGACTGAGTTTTGTAGTTATCTTACTAGAAATGTTTAGGAAACAGGTTTTGAACAATAAGAACATCATTTCCAACAAAATTACGTTAATTCTGTGGATTCTACTGTACCCATGCTTTCTTTTTCTACGCTGCATGAAAATTAACTTTAAAAATGTTTCAGCCAAACATTTTAGAATCTTAAAATTGTAATTACTTAACAATTCAAACATTTTGAGTTGGGAATTTTTTAGCACAAGTGCAAAATTTAATGCTCATGTGAACTTCTGTGTTACTCATGTAAAATTTTTGGCACAGGAGGAATATATATAAGCACTCTGTAAGATAAAGTAAATCTCTCCTCTGCTGCAAATATACACACACATCCTGTAGTCAAAATTGTCTTGAATATTCCTTCAAATAAACAGGTTTGGAAAACTAAGGCATAACTTTTGTATTCCAAAGAGATTTAGTCAATTTCTGTGATAATATTTATCATTAGAACAGTATTAATCTTTATTATGTAATTGGTTTCTAATATATATATTCAAAAATAAAATGGTCCTTTAGTTTTTGTTTTAAAATTATGGGACGGTAGATTTATTTGGTATTTTCCAAGTGTTCCTGCATTATGGACATTAGGAATGCTATAGAGATCTCAGCAGAACAGATGATCAAAAGAAGATTAGGAGTTTGTTATCATGAAATCTGTGTGCAGTGTGGTGCAGATCCAGGAACAGTCTCAGAGCTATTTGTACTTCAATACAACAGCAGTCCAACCAATATATTTTGAGATGTCTGAAGACTTTAAGTGCAGATTTTGCCATTTTCATCCCAGCTGAGGAGACTCTTGTTTTGAGTAGTCTAGTTTGGTTTGAGTAAGGGGACTCACGGAACAATGTACTGCTTAATCAGGCACCATCTTGTGAATATGATCTTCATAAGCACTGGTCAAATATGTGCATGTATCACCAAGATAGACATTGAGAAAAGCAGTAGCAGTGTTTTGGTTTTGTTTTTTTCTTTCTTCTTTTCTTTTTT